>JAUCMS010000127.1:12021917-12048670 GCA_032357445.1 Enteromius radiatus | reverse complement strand
GCCTCTTTACTCCTCCCCCGAACGCAAGGGGCTGCTCTCGCCAGCCGGTCGAACGCACCTATTTTCTTCGTCCATGCGGTTCACCGCTCAACACACACACAGGCTCTCATGCAGACGCATACAGCTTGTTTGGTACCACTGCAAAACCATCCCCCTCTCAAACAATGACCCGCGGCGGGACGTTCCACCGCTGTGTTCCCGGCGCTTTGTACGCATACACTCACCGGTATTGCGGTATATGAAAAATGAATATCTTAAAAAAAACTAACAAAAAAAAACCCACCGGTATTCGTTATGAAAATGTATACCGCCCAGCCCTATATGAAATGCAAATCTATATAAATAAACTTGCCTACCCTACCCCTAACACAGAGACAACACTGAATCAACACACACTTACTTTTGAGAAACTTTATGTAGAGAAGATAGATTAAAAAGCTGGCAACTCAGAGCCGAGAGATTGCATCTCTGTGGCTTGTACAGTGAAGAAAAACCCATCTGGTGATGCAAATTTCAGAGGGAATTGTGTTGTCTCTTGTGTGCCAAGGTTAATGAACACACATGCAGGAAAATGAATTCAGGCCCATTTCTGCATAACAGCCTTGACACCCACTGGCAGTTTCCACAAACACACACATACAGAGCTAGTTGCCTCTGCGCTACCAGCTCAACGTGACAGAATGCATGCTCATTTCACTACAAGCACATTGTAATGCACCATATCAATGCATTAAAAGTGCATTTAACAAACGAAACCGTCCATGTAGAGCAAAGGACCCATACATTAATAGGACTACGACAAAACTGCACAAAAAACACATTCACAAACAACAAATCAACCTAATATCCATGCACTCAGACTCAATCTACAAATACTATCCACTGTGTACAGAGCACAGCACTTACAGCGGGAGCATTCTGGTGAGAAAAGAGCCCCTCATCCTGTGTAGAGACAGAGCAGTTATTCAAAGGCGAGTGAGTGATGCATGGCTCTGAAATATTAACCTGGCTCACTGACAAACAGGTTCATCATCCCACAAAATGCCTCCGAAACTAGCAGTCCAAGTCCAGTAAATTATTTTTTAAGTGGTGCTGAAGGAGGACCCTAGAGCATTCCCATGCTGCCCAGTCCAGTTAATAATCCAGATAGTGAAGAGAGACAAGAGACAGTTTATATTTATTCAGAGTGCCTGGATTAAATCAGTTTACATTAATAATTGTTTAATAATATTTGTATGCCTGTATGCATACTATGCTCCCCAAGGCTGCATTTATTTACTCAATAGCAATATTGTAAAATATTTTTAATATATATTTTAATATATATTATCAATTGGCATTTTCAAATTTGAAAACCTCCAATACATTTTTCAGAATTTTTTGCTAAATATAAAACTGTAAAAATGTAAAATTATGAATCTTTAATATCACTTTAGATCAATTGAATGCATCCATGCAAAAATAAAACCACAAAGAACAATACATTAGCTTAAATATGTGACAGGTTTCTCTTGCCATTATCAGCTTAAACTTTACTGGGTGTTCTGCCAAGCACTATATATTTTATTTTTGTAAATCTGCTTTGGAACAAAATGAAATGAAAACTGAATTGATTTTAGATCTAGAACATTTCATATCTTTCAGTGGAGATCGATGATACAACTAATATTACAGTCACTGTCCACATGTGCAAAGCGGATTATGCACACACACACACACACACACAGCTGTGTTAGTTCTCTGAGACTTGAAAGGCATCAGTGTCTTGTTGAGGTGAGAGAACCGATAATGAGGTGTAATCTGAGTTCAGATATTAAGTGAGACGCTGCTGTAGACAGACAGGTGGAGCATGTGCAGGGACGCAGGGTGTGAAATTTCATTAAAATACAGCCCGAAGCAGTGTGGGGATGTGGGATGCAGAGATCAGCTGCTTTAATGCCAAGAAAAATGGCATGTCCCCTGGAAAAGGATTGGCACCTTATGTCATTGTCATATTTTTCATCCTTGTCTCTTTACATACTCAGTCTTTTAGAAACATCAACTCGTTCTCTTTCTGTCTAACTTCATCTGTTTTACATACACTACTTATCTCTCATCATTACCTTTGGCCCCAATCCACCACTTATAAACTGTACCATGGTGACCACAGTCTGCACCATAATACAGTAACATAATATCATTCCTACTGTTATTGACAGTGGAGTTTGTAATTATAATTAATCATTTTTTAATGAGAATCGTTCATTCCGTTTTATTTAGGGCTATCTATCAATTTTAATCACATGAATAATGTAAAACTGATTAATTAATCAAATTTTAATTGAACAATTAATCATCAAAATGAAAAAGACTTTACTGAGACTCAAATCATAAAACAGACCCAAAAAAAGGTCACAAAAATTCTTGTACACAAAAACAATAGATTGATAGCTCTGTTTGTTTTTGTTTTTGTGTGTGTGTGTTTTTTTTAAGTAGCTAGTACATATTTTGGTAAAAACTAAAGGACTAGTGTTTATATATGCATATCCATCATATTTGTGATGCACCAAGCAAGTTTAACTTTCGTTTGGGAAACAAACCTGTCAAGTTGTCATGCTCTCAGGTGATAAATTAAACTGGTCATAGTAAAAGTTCTTTGGCCCTTAATTTCATCACAAAATAAACATTTGATGCGTCATTGCATATACACACATATCAATATATACATATTATGCAACCTTTATGCAACCATCATGTTCCATCCTTTAAGGTTTTTACTAGTCTGTAGCATTATACAACAGATATCCAAACACAATGAATTGTACACAAACACTTGTACTTAATTGTCTACTATACAAACATACACATAAACACCACTGAAAAAAATCATCAGATCACTTGCTGTCAACACGTCTCACATCTACAGTGCTAAAGCACATCTACTACGTTAGTTAAGACAGCTACATGAGCTCAGCTCTACTGTAGTGTCAAACTGAGTTACGGTCAGCCAGCTCACTGCACTATGACCAACACTTACACTCTCCTGTGACTGCAAGCAAAAAAAAAAAAAAAAATATTTCACACAAATACGAATCAGTGACAGCAAGTGTAATATTTCTTATAGCTGTAACTGTGTAAATCTGCCCTATCTGCCTCACTGAATATTTGGGATAATGCGATTAATAACAACATTTAAAGCAGGCTCAGGGTTAAGGGGGATGGAAACCTGAAAATATTCCTTGGGACCAGTAATCAATCAGAGCACTCTTCTGTGATTAGGCAGATCGATGCAGCCTTACTGCTCTAGCTGACATCTGAACCTGCTAGTAGCGGAGATGTGATTTGCATGCATATCATATAGTATTTATATTCATCTCTCTAGATTAAATTAGTGAGACGATCCAAAGCGTGACATTAACCATGGCAGTGAATTAAGGGGCATATTTGAAACCTGATGAGGTTTTGTTTGGTTAATGTAAGCATTTCTGGTGTCTTTTACCTGCCGTTGCTCATCTGCTGTGGAGAGTGGCCGGAGATGTCGGAGGGCTCTGAGCGTTTGTCAGGGGAACGGGATCGACTGCGACGTGTGCGCTCATGGGAATGATCTGATGCAAGTGAATGAATTTCTGAAATGTCTGTTGAAACAAATCATGATTTTCAAGTGTCAACGTGGTCCAAGTTGAAAAAGTCCAACAAGAAAAAGGAAAATGAAAAGGACAAGCCTACAGAAATGTAAAATATAAATTCTGAAGTTAATGTTTCAGATGTACATCTTTAACTGTGATCATCTCACCATCTCTGTCCGAATTAGCTGAGGGAATGCTATCGTCCATATCTGGAATGTTTAGGAGTGTCGCCCTCTCATCTCTCTGCACCACCATTTTCAGCTTGCCTTTCGATCGCTCTATAAGCTTCTTTGCATCTATCAAAGACAGGTTCTCAGTCACTGTGCCATTGATCTATATGGAGAGGAGAGGAAGAACAGAAAGAAAACCATTTTGTGGATGCACTATGGATGCATAATTCTGACATTTTGCATAATACAGCTTATTAAGATCTGATCAAATAATATAATCCAGATATGAGGCGTGTTGATAAATTAAGCTTTTTTAAATGATAAACTCTCTTAACTCTCTGATTAGCCCCACAGGCAGCAATATGCAAATAAAGAAACAATATACACTACTGTTCAAAAGCTTTTAATTTCAGCATGACTCCTGTAATTTTTTCAAAGAAGTCTCGTGACTCTTCACCAAGGCTGCATTTATTAAAAAGACAGAAAACATTAATATTAGGAAATGCTATTAAAAATTAAAACAAATGTTTGTTTTTTATATACTGTAATATGTATTATGTAATATACACTTTTTAAAGTGTTTTTATGTGATTCAAAGTTAAATATTTACCAGTCATTCAGTGTCACAGGATCCATCAGAAATCAATCTACTATGCTGATTTGGTGCTTACCATTTGATCTTTTGTAACATTCTAAATGTTTTTAATGTCTCTTTTGAACATTTCATGTTCCCGTGCCAAATAAAACAATTTATTAACAAATCTGAATAGTGTATATGCAGAAAAAAAAAGCTGCCCCTGATTTTCCATTTACAGTGATTTGCAACAAGCTTGCTGGCATTGTGCTCTATGCCCTGCAGGTTCACTCCAGTGCTCTCTGGGATATGCTCTGTTCCACTCAGTAAGCACTAGCCTCATTTAGCTGATGACGGCTCATAAACTCACAAAGTAATTTAATTTTAAACTTAACTAAAACTCATTTTAATTTAACTACTAATAATTTAGTGTTAGAAATCTTATTCAGACAACATCAACTTTTTATATTCTTAGGGTTAGGTTAGGTATATATATAGGTGAAATTAAAGTAATAATATGGCTGAAAGAGAGGTTTAACACATTTAATTTTGAGTGTGGGTTGAGTTACCTAAAGCTGCTGTAAGTGCATTTATGGAAATATCCCTGAAATACATCACACTCATCTGCTCTAGTCTTTATGAACAGACAGTGACCACAAGCAACTGTCAGATTCTGTCCACAAAACACTTCATTCCACTTCGCTCATTCCATGCTTATACAGTTCTCTTCTAAAACTCAGATTCATCTCAGACACCGCTTCTCATACCTTCAGGACAACGTCTCCCTCTTGTATGTTGCCGTCACGGGCTGCGAGGCTCTCGGGAGAAATGTCTTTAACAAATATGTGGCTGGCCAGACGCAGGCCGTATTCTGCGCACAACAAAAAACACATACAAGAATGAACAATAACAGACATAATCTACTTGGATTAATGAGTGACTGATAAATCTGGCTACAGAGTGACTTACTACAGCTTTGTTCTTGTTGAAAGCACCCTGTGGGTATTTCTGCCAGTAGACTAATCACAGCTATTAGCTAATGTACGACAGCCTGCATTACACCTGTTTACACATTCTAATATGTTTGCCAAGCCCTCTGTAAAAGCCATCAATAGTAATTAATAGGTTTGTCCTACAATTTTGAACAGCTCCACCCACCTTCACTTTTGCGGGACTTGACGAGTGTGACTTTTGAAGGTCGTGGCGGGACATTGGATGCAACTGATCGTCTGTCTGAGCGTGGTGAAATGCTCCTCTCACGGGAATTACTATGGTCTCTCCTTCCAGTGCTGCCGCTGCGCTCGTTTCTTCTGCTTGTGCCTCCACTTGCTCCCCCTGCACGTGCTGGTCCCTCATAATCATCCTCCTCAGTGTCATCCTCTTCCTCTCGCTCTGACATAGTCTCTCTGTCTCCCCCTCGATTTACAGGAATCTGCACCTTCCGCTTTCTGCGGATAGTCTATACAGGCAATATATTAACATTTCAGCCAGATGAATGAGGTTTACATTCTTAAAGGTCGACTCTATCAACTTTAGCAAGGGCAATAGCCAATCATCCTAGAATACTTCATTCTGATTGGTCAATGCCTTTTTGTAATCAAACGTGGTCAAGAATGTGTCTAAAACTCATTAATTATATTGCATATTAAAATGTTTAGGGGAATATCTGAGTGTGCATAACATTCTTACATAACTTATTGTAAAGTGTGAATTCAATGTCAATAATAGTTATGAATGTGTGTAACCATATGATTTCATAACACAGAAACCTGAAGTACTGATCAAACTACACACTTCTAGCTCTAAAAAGGTCATGCCTTTTCAGAGAGGACAAAAAAAACTGCGTGTCTAGACACAGACGAACAGCTCCTGTTCACTCACAAAGACAAATTCTCTGCAGTACTACAGTTTGACTCCCAGCATTCCTCACTGCTTAATGTAAAGCTCAGTCATGACTGATCACCTCCACGCCTTGCCTCCCTCAAGTTCTTCCATCCTCTATCACAGCCCACTACTCACATGCTGTGTTGTTAACTTACAATTTTGGCATTCTTTCCACTTTTCCTCAGCTGCTGAACAGCGTAGGCATGCTCCACATTGTCCATGGAGACAGCGTTTACCATCACCACTCTATCATTCTCTCTGCAGACAAAAATTTATTTTTGTTCAAACATACTTTTTAACATAATTAATGTTTTAACAAATATACATTTAAAAGTAAAATACATTATAATTACATAAAAGTATTATATATACACACATGGAAATATAAATCATACATATATTTTTTTGTATTTATATATATCTACATGTATGAAAATGATTATTATTGCATTTTTTACTCAAAATGCATGTTCATACATACAAAACTAGTATTTTCACCAGCTACAAAATGGTTTTAAGTCAGTTATATCTATCTTTTGTTGTAGTATGTCAATAGGAAATATCAGTTTACATTTCCAAACATTTATCTTCCCATTAATTGTAATAATCCAGTGATATTTTTAGTTAGCTCATCATCATCCAGTCTGTCTGGAATGACATCAGAAGAAACAGAACAAACTGAGACAGACTAAATTCAGAAGAACTGTGGCAACTACTCCAAAATCCATCAAGAAACCTTCCTGCACCTCTAAACGTATATGTCCTACTGACACACTACAGCTAAAGACAGAAATAATTAGTGTTCTAATCACTTTGGGAACCACTGTAAATAACTACCTGTTAGTTAAAAATCAGTTTTCAATGTTAAATATGATTTAATATCTTACTGTAAAAGTCCCTCCGCTGGTCCCCCTTTGAGCACATCTGAGATCACTATAGAGGTTTCTCCACTCTGGAAATGAGGGTTGTCACGGCCCCCTGAGATGGCGATTCCAAACCCGAAACCTGGTGCCTGCAAAAGACATGAACATACAGTGTAGAGTGAGCTCTTGAAATTCACAGCAAATCTCTGAATAATCACATTACATGGGAAAGAATGATGAAGACCAATATGTAGGTTACTGTGTGTGTGTGTGTGTGTGTGTGTGTGTGTGTGTGTGATGTGTGTGTTTGAAATGACTGGCAGCTTTTCAATCTCCCAGGTGTCTAAAGCTCTGAGCTCTCACTTTTGCACTCAAACAATCACAAAGAAAGGAAGATGAGAGTGAAGAGGTAGAGAATGACAGACAGACTCCAGACAGATGGCCAGAGGGCAGAGCTCTGTTTAGAGCCTTTCCTGATGTCACTGGGCATCTTCACATCGACACACTGGTCTGTTCTACATCTCTTTGCCATCCAAACCATCTGGCCTTCCTCTAAACACAAACAGCTATAAATCATATCAAGAGTGTGAGCAGGCGAGGAGCAGATATAATCACAGGAGGAAGGAATACAGCCTTGTTTGTTTTGCGGGTAGTAACAGAGGCAGCTATGTAATACTGTTAGCCAGGAGCGGTCTGACACAGCTAAAGAGATTCCACCTATAAAAAAAGCCCCTAGTAAAAGGCTTATCACTTGTACACCTGTTATCTTGTCTAGGCTGTCAGTACATCAAAAAACAGGTCACAAGTGGGACTGACTAAACTGAAGTGTTACACAGACAACAGGTTATGAAACTGATCCAAGATGTGACCACAGCACTCCAGCTCTTACAGAAGGAGGGGCTTAATAAGTCTGCGCCCAACTGACTGTTGCGTAATCCCTGACTCTTTCTCTGACTCTGGATTAGATAGGTTGGAGCCTAGGAGCATGCAGGAAGAGGAAAAGGAACAGGAAGTGGAGCAGAGCAGGCATTTTGTCCTCTCACACACTGCTTCCTGCCATCTGGGAGATCAGCTATTGTGTACTCAATGACCACACATCCTGTAACTAGCCATCCCAAAAGAGAAGAGAGAGGAGAGGGAGGAAAGAAAGACAAAAAGAAAGAATAATGATGCACTAATATTAAAATTCTGTTTATTACCTATAAAACACACTTAAAGCAACTAATTTCCACGGGTAATATAAACATTAGATACTACTTAATACACACACACACACACTGTTTAGTACAGATATTATTTATGATAGTATATATATTTTATTTTCAGATAAGATTTTGCATTAGCATTTGGTGTTATTAAAGCAGACCTATTTGATGATGGTACAGTTAATCTAATTGTAAAGTAAAGTAAAGTAAAATAAAATAAAAAAATAAAAATAAGCATGCACAACTGAATGCTAATATTAAAAATAAAATACAAATTACAATATATAATATATATATATATAACAAATAATACAAAATACCATATAATAAAATACATACTATAAGGAAGAAAGAAAGACAGAAAGAAAGAAAGAAAGAAAGAACACTGAGGACAATGAATGAGTAATGGTGAAGTAGGACAATGTAGAGGGGAAGAAAATTTAATCACCAAGTGAGAAGAGGAAAAAAAGTATGTTGAACACTCACCCTGTGAAGAGTCACCGTGTGTTGTTCCCATATTACAGTTTCTTCCATTGTTGTACTCTGAGAGAGAGACAGAGAGAAAGCAATCAGTTACGACAAAGTCTAAGCACAGACAATGAGTTTGTATCAGCAGGTATTTCTCCTCTTTGTCAGGAGGTGATTTTACTCTGACCTCTATGAGCTGCAGGACTTATGCATATTTACCAAACCACCTCTCCATGCTTGAAGTAAATCTTTAAGTGTGTGTGTTGGTCTGTGTAAAGGCTGCCAGAGGGCTAAACAGTACTGCAAAGCTGACTATGATCATGAACGCCAGACACACATACAACTGCAATAACAACACTACAAACACTTGAACAGCCCCTAACCAGAGATATCCTCTTTTTAGCACGGAAACATAAAATGAATCCTGGGAAAACTAAGTGCAAAGTGGACAAAGTTACAGTTATAGTAAAATCATATGATTAATAAAGCTTATTGACACTACTAGGAAAAATTAAAGTTGTAATGAAATGGAAGCAGTGACAGATGTTTTCATTTGTAGTCTATGAAAACATCTCAGGGTCAGTTACAAGGTCAAAATATATAAAAATAAACATACATAAATCAGCTATTCACAATAGCATGTCCATAGCATGTTTCATAGACAACACAATCCATTTATGCAACCTTTCATTTATGTCTGAGTTATAACACTGTATAACCATCAAACAGAACAGAGCAATGTGATCACTATAAAAATAAAAACACCTGCCCAAAATGCCCTGGGCTCCAGAGACATTCAACTTCTCTTGTCTGACCAATCAGATGACAGCTGTCCCACTCATGTCTCTGTTTTCAATGCACACATCATATAAACAAACTGCTACAACATGAACAAGCTGCGCTGGTACAAGTCAGAAGGGACAGATGCAGAGAAAGAGAGAGAGGGAATGATAAAGACAAGGAGAGGAAGAGCAAATGGTATTTATAGCTCTAACCCTGAGCTGAGGTGAGCGTTTTTTGCTTCTGCTCCTTCACCCCTGTACTGTAGATGCCAGGCTGGATTAATTATTACAGGAGGTCTGAGAGTTTCAAACAGACTCAAGGTGTACACATTACATTATTAAACAAAAAAAATAACACAATGAAAACTATTTCTATGTGTCAATATAAGACTGCAAAAAAAATGTTTAATGGGAGACAACATTTTATAAGACCAGAAAAATCACATAAGTAGTATTTCCCATACCACCCATTGTACATCACGCTTAAACATCCAGAATATCTGCGTTGAAAACATAGTTTAACCCTCTGACCTGTTTACCACGCTGCTTAGCAAGCATCTCATTCAGTTTGTGCCCCCATTTCTACCCCTCTGTCTCATGGTCAGGCTTTATTGTGAGAGGATCTGACCTATTTGAAAGGCATCCACCTCTCACAATCTCACCATGCCTCGATCCCCTCCTCTGACCCTCATCCACACATTCCTTTAATGTGTCTGTAGGGTCAGAGGTGCTCGATTCATCGGACTGTAAGAGCCGACAGCAGGGGCCCCCGACCATGAGAAAAATGCCCATGCAATGAGCCATGTGACAAACAGAGAGAGGCCTAGGGGTTCTTGTCCTTGGTGGCGGAAGAACAGCAGACTGTTCAGGCTTCAGAAGAATGGCCCCATTACGCCTGCGTGAAAGCTACGACAAGGTCAGGAGTGGAACGATAAAGACTGGAATACACTAAATGACTTTTGCACAGTTCTTTTTTATATTTAGATTTAGATGCAGAAAAATCAGAGCCAATCTAAAGATCTGAACTGCCAAAAAATAAAATAATGTAGTGTAAGATGGGCACAGAGTCCAATTTTTAGCTTCAGACCACCAGTCCAGCCGTTTAGAGGATACTGAACATTTTTTATATTTTGAGCTAATCTTAGATCACATTGTTATTTGCCATGCATCCCCTAGCAATGAGGCACATGTTTCTGAGCAAAGAGGAGTTTATTTTGAACACCTTGAAAGTCTTGAAGTGTGTGATTCTTAGTTTACTGTACAAGACTCAGTTTTGTGCATAATCATACTCTAAAAAGTGTTTTAACAGTTGAATATGTAGTGTATTCCAGTCAAGTTTTTTGTGATTCTGATTCCATTTCATTGACAAATCGTTTAGTAATTTAAAAGCTTAAAGAGACAACATTTGAATAAAAAAATAATAAAAAGTGAAAAATCATGCATTTACGATTCTTCACAGCTAGTCGTCAAATGATTTTCAACAACATACCATTCAGCGATAAGGTATAGTTACTAAAAATGACCAAAGATGCATCAGCCACCTCTACTTCAGTTTAGCTACACACAACATCATAATGGCATTTACACTTCCTCAAGGTTCCTAGTCAAGGTTCTACAGTCAGACAGGAGAGTCACTCCACAGTGCTCGAAGCTGTTCATACGAGTCAGGCTAAGCAATTCTGATTCTCTAATCTGATGAGATCATCTATTAATTAATCACAACAACACACAGCTCAAAGTAAACACACGGTTCTGAAATCTGAGCGCTGTAAAGCTCAGAGATAAAACCTGACTCCAAAAACACATTTTAGTAAGAACCTCTGCAGATTTGACCAATCTAAACCTAAAATTCCACTCTATTCCTGCTAAATTATAGATTTTGAATCTATTTTCACCCAAAAAACTGATCAACCCAAACAAAATTAAATAATTTCTGCAGCCAAAAGAACTCTTCAAAAGTCAATTCAAAACAAGGTCTTGCAGTTTGCAAAACAAGAGTCTGAAACACAGCGGCAATCTAATAATTCCCTACAAGCAGCAGCAAACAATAAGTCTTTTTGTGCACAAAAACTCCTGGGTATATTTATACATTGACGTTTATTCAGGCCTGAGGCCTAGCTGAAGTAGTGCTGCGCCAAGAAACAAAGGGCAGACATTGGGCAGCCCTGTTCAGAGCCAAAGAATCATTCTTCCACTAAACAGAGTCTTTGTTTAAAGCAGAACTCGGACCTGCCAGAAAGAGAGCAGGGGTTCAAAGAGCCCAGATAGGCAGCTAATAGCGAGCTCTGACAGCCAGGTGAAACTGAGAGGCTTTCTAGTAGATCAGTGGCCATCTTTTCTGGGCCAACAGCTTCACTAAAACGGGCAGGCAGCTTAAAAGGTGGTGCACTACTACTACGAGATTTCTCTCTGGATCTATAAAATTGATGCAGAAACCAACTGCTGGTTAGCAGCGCCTTGGATTTTTACAGTGATAAGCAGCTCCAGGGTGTTTGCTAGCGAGCTGCGCCACTCGTAGCTGTTAAATAATGAGTGTCCTTGTCATTAGACCCCTCAGCACACACTAAAACAGCACAGCTATAATTTACGGTCTAAATACAGGTTTCTGTGCAGAGTTTTCAAATAATACTGACTGCTTTGCAATGCAATAGAGAGGTCTTGAGTGTGTAAATAGAAATCTTTCTCAAAGAACATTCCAGCAAACTCGTTCTCACGCCTACATTAAATAGATACAAACACATGTTAACACAACACAGCTTGGCTAGCTTTCCTGTGAAACTTCTCAACGGCTACAACCACTGAAATTAGAGCCATCCCAAGAAAAAAAAAGGAGACTGAGAAGTCTGTTAGTGTGGAGGACATAATAAACAGCAGATGTAAGAGCCGTAATGCAGAACTGCGAAAGAGACTTCAACCTGAACCACTAATCTATTATTGATGATGCCAATGTCAGCTTGATATAAGACACACACACACACACACACACTATTTTCCACATTAAAGCACAAATTACAGACTTAAGAATAAGAATGTTAAAGCAAGACATGTTATACATAAAATTTTGCCATCTTCTACAGCAAATAAAGAGCAAATTTATGTCTTTGTGTTCCTGCTAAACATTAAAGCTCATTTCTGTTGAAAATTTCCTGTTGGTTAAGATGCTGACCGTGTCCTTTCTGCTTTGAACAGGAAATTACCCATTAGAATTATTCTGGGACAAACCTACACTGGATAAAATGGGGCAGAAACAGCTGAACTCATAGCAGCATGTTCACATTCATTAATACATCTTTATTTAGATTTCAATTGCAATTTGTAATTGCATTTCTCGTGTTGTTGAAACATGAGCCTAAAACAAACTGCTGCACTGATGATTCAGAAAGGTCGCACACATCACCTACAATACTAAATCTGTGTGTGTTGTAAAAAAAGTTTAGGAAGGAGCGGTCAACCGTTGACACCAGCGTGTGAGCAAAGCTCTGATTGGACTGGACAGGAAGCAACCAAGAGCTGGAATTTACTGCAGGAAGCTCTTTCCTGTTTGCAGAGTATTTTCGACTTTAAAAGAAAACACCCAAGCCGTTACGGGATCACCTTGAATTGCCTAACATCACTAAAAACAAAACACAATGCTGTGCACATCACAAAAAAAATTCAATATAATAAAATAATAAATAAATAAATACATGTGACTTATTGGAATAATAAAAAAAAATGTCTCTGACCAAATACCAAATCACACTCAAACCAATATGAAAATTCCAATCAATTCAGAGAGAAATCACAGAAACTGCAAAGCAGCAAAAGCAAAAACATTTTCACTATGGCCTCTGTCCCATTGTGCGACTCTTAAGTGCGTACTTGAGTTCCCTTTGATAGCTGCTATGCTTTCTGTGACATCTTCATTTTCAAAGCATGGGCCTGAAAGAGGGCTGCAAGGGCTTAGGGGGTATTTGGGACAGGGCCTATGTCAGCAATCACTGAGTGCACTAAAGACCAGAGAGGTTTTAGTCCTGATTTTTATCTACTTTCACTTCTGAAGACATTCAGTGCTGGTATAATCTGGGCACTGTAACATTTTTACATTTTTGTGAATGCCTTATTTATATGATCAAAAATATAGGTCTAGTAAAGATTACTAGGCCTACAACTGAAAATAGCTTTTGAATTTTGAAGTGTAAATTATTTCTGTGATGTCATTATTTAAGCCTTCATGCTGTTTCGGTTCCAAATATACATTTCTTATTATCTGTTAAGAACTGTTGTGCAGCTCAAGTTGTTGTGAAAACTGTTAGAATTTTTCAAGATTCTTAGATAAATTCTGAAAAACTATTTAATTAAATTAAAAATATTTAACCAAAATATATTTATATTGAAATACAGATTCAACTCAACCTGACCTAATAACATAATTGTCTCATGTCATTATTGGGTCTCTCTTGTATCAGTAGCAAATGAGCTCGCTGCTGAACATTCAAATACATGACCAGTGCTTGCTGTAGCAGTTTGCTTCACACAGTGTGCTTCAGAAAACCTCCACCTTCCCCAACTCCACCTGTATAGATCTGCTACGAGGTGATTAATGTATACTATAGGGCACACGTGTCAATTACAAGGCCTGTAGGCAAATTTTAATCAGGCCCGCCAATTTCTGGCAAAAGCTAGCTTTAACTCTGTCACACTTAACCCCACTCGCTAATTTAGACTGAAAGAAGCGTTATTAATAACCACTGTATCATTCACCAAGAATCCCTCTGTGGAAAAGTGCTGGGCATGGGGCACATAATAACAGTTGTGACAGACTTTATTCGTTCACAAGGTCTGAATCATAGGCAATTCAGAGCACTTTTGGAGGAGGAAAAACTCCCTGCACCAGGATGTTAATTGGGGTAAAGTGTTGCGAAGATTTTTTGATATCCGCAATGAAATCGCATGTTTCATGGAAAGCAAACAAAAGGTTATCCTCGAACTTGACATTGAAAAGTAGCTAAGTGACTTTTGTGTGACTTAACAGAGCACCTCAATGCTCTCAATCTAAAACTCCAGGGTCAAAACCAGCTGATTACTGAAATGTGGGACTCGGTGAAGGCATTTCAAATGAAACTGCGTCTGTGGGAGGGCCAACTGCGCCAAGGCAACTTATCGCACTTTCCTGTTTGTCAGTCAGTCAGTGACGCAGGCACCATCCCTTTCCCGACTGAAGTGTATGCAGATAAGCTGAACGCAAACTTTACTTGTTCGCGAATTCATTTGCAGTTGATTTTGACACTGCTCCTGAGGACCTGCAGTTGGAACTCATTGAACTGCAATGTAATATGCATCTAAAATCCAGGTACAGTCAGCTGGAACAGCTGAATTTCAACTCTTCTACCTGAAACAATGCCGCATCTTTGCCTTAACACTGAAGAAGTCATGTCTATGTTCGGGAGCACCAACTTATGTGAACAGATGTTGTTTAGCTCTAATGAAGCTAAACAAAATGTTCCACAGATCCCGCCTCACAGACCAGAATCTGATGTCTGTAATGAAAGTGGCCATGGCAAGAGACATTACACCTAGAATAGATGAGATTGTTTCAAAGAAAAGATGCAGGGTGTCCAGTAAAAGTAAAAAATACGTCATTTTTACATTTTGGCATAGTGAAAGTAATATTTTGGGGGAAAAAAAAAACACAGCTATTAATACAATCTAATACCATTTATTATTTATGTAGGCTCCCATTATCTATAATAGTCTACTATTATCTATAATAGCCTACTATTGAATATTTTGCTTAATCGTTTTTATAGCATCATTAGATTTTTTGCAGTTTTCATCAGAAACGCCATGGAATATGACCATTTTACATGTCCTTAATCTATTTTTAAAAAAGTAAATGAATAAATAATGATGTTTAAACAGATGTATAATCCAACAGATCAAATCAAGAGTGAGGAGACCAGAAAGGGGCGGACACCCCCCCCCTCCTGAATCAGGGTTACTAGGAACAGCCCAGTATCCTAACGCTGCCATCCCGGGATTGCCCTGAATGATTTAAAACATAGAAATTCCAACACATTCTCTTACTTAAGCACCAAGAACTTTACACCGGAACAAATCTCTTGAATTATGTCACCTAACAATGATTGATGAGAGATTAAATGCTAGTCGAATGGTCAGATATCAGATGCATTAAAAGCACATCTAAAAGTGACCACATACGTGTTTTTGCTGCAACATGATATGACCTAAAAAAAAAAAAAAAGGTTGAGTGTATACTTTACTGCAGTCCATCCTGCAAAGCCTAAACAGTGATCAGTCAATCTGACGACTTCACATACAATGCAGATGTTTCCTAAGGACAAGGCTCTAGCATTTGTTTCATTCTCAAATATCACAAACAGATTCACTGTTTTCTAGATTTCTGATTAAAGTAATTCTATGTAACACATTTAGTGAAACAAGTGCATTGTTGCATGTGGGAAATGGCATAATCCTCTCTGCTGCAGAGTGTAACACTCACAGTTCAGCGGTGGATGGATGAATCAGGTTATAAAAACAATCTGTGTGTCTCTCCATGCATTTCTTCGTCTCGGCCAAGATCACACTGCAGGAGAATACCATGCACTTGCCCGCTTAATGTAAATCCACACAGAAAGAGTCAGGTGGCCGGCAGCGGTGCACAAACACAGAGCCTGATCCTTTGGCGTGCTAAAGATCCCTCATTAAAATGACAGGCAGGAACTCCACATATTCTTAGGATGGATGCACACTTGCGTCAGGCAGAAAGAAATAATATCCTGCTTTGGCATAAAGAAAAAAATTCCCACTGCAGTAGTAGTTCCTCACGGCTTCTTCCTCTGTACATGTGGTTTGTGTGTGTGTGTGTGTTTGAGAGAGTGATCCGAGGAGGGAGGGAGAGAGAAACACACCCACAATGCGTGGTGGGGGTGTTAGTAATGGGGGAAATGAGACACCGCTGCTCATACTCAGCCCTGGACTGTGTGCAGTCTGCTACCTACAGCTGCAAAACACACACACACATACCTGCAGCTTCTTTACATTCACGCTGTCTACTGCAGTGAACTGCAGAATGTGTGTTTATTACAAGGACACAAATATAAGATCATTTAATTTAAGGTTCTATGTGCAGCATTTTATAGACATAAATCTTAGTAACTGACTGATTTCAAATGTAATTTTGCAAAAGTGATGCAACTAAAAGTTAATACAAATTGCAATAAACTGTAATGTAAACCAAAGGGACTTTGAGAAATCCAATTTGATTTGTTTCTGCTTGATTTCAAAACTGACCTGGCTTCTCCTATACCCTCAAGATCTTATGCAATCCGATCCATCAAATGCTCCATCAGAGCTTTCTCTAGCATGCAAGAGGTCTAATAGTGTTGCCCAACTCGCATGCAGGTCTGACATACTAATAGTACTGCAAATGGAAACAAGATTCATTTTGATTAGCTTGTAATGGATAAAGAGAGAATAAAGACATGGTGCAATGAGGAGGTCATGGAGTCCTCAATAAATGAACTAAAAAAAAAAAAAAAAAAAAATTGTAATGCTCAATACAGCAGCTGTAGGAATGGAAGTCTTGACTGTCAATTAAAAGAGAAAATTGCCTTTTTGATAAAAAATTTCTGAAGGATCACGTGACACAAAAAACTGCTTTGACACAGGAATAAATTTAATTTAATTTGTATTACAATAAAAAAAAATAATTTTATTAACATTTTACTGTTTTTACTGTAATTTTTTACTGAGATCACCACTATTAAATTCCCAAGATTAATAACACAGGATTGAGCAGAGAGCCACCAATGATCATCAGTTCACTCAATTGCTGTTATTAATCCTTTGTTTCTGGGACATGACACCATTCTCTTCCACTGTAGTTGAGATCACATGATCAAGGACAACATGAAACATTATAGCTGTATATCTCATAAAAAAAAAGAAAAAATAAAGTCTGGTTAACGTTGCTTATTAGCCTCTGGGGGTAGCTGTCATTATACCATCTGGATCTAAAAAGCACCTTCTCCAACAAAGGTCATTCAAAATTATCTTCAATAAAATTGTATGAAATTACTATAGAAAAAAATAAGAAAAAAATCTGAATGTGAAGCCATGAGCAATCGTCAGGTCACTGCCACAACAGCACTTTGATTCCATGAAATCCTCTAAATACAGATGTTTAGATATTTGTACATCTTTATGCAATTTGCTGATGTAATCCTAAATAAAGCATAGCTTCTCTAACCTATATTCACAATGATGGGTCAGCAGGATTATTTTCCATTCTCCTGTGTTATTTTTAAAACATGCTAAGGTCACATGATCTTTCCATATTTTTTCCCCCTTTTCCTCACAATCTGCTTTGGTCCCTGGGCTGTGCCCTAAAAAAAGCTGTACAAACGCTCTCTCTCTTCAAACAGCCACTAGCTTAGACAGACACACACTCATAACACACTGGCATGCATACACACAGCCCAAATCCATCTTAAACGCAGTAATCCTTTAACAGTTGGATTCAGAGGAGCTCTGTGCATCTGTTCTGCAGACCTATGATTCTCTGTGCTGCTGGCTTCCTGTTCATTGTGCTAATGATATATATATAGAACAACATGCCAACATCATAGTGTTAAAATATATGAAACACGTAAAAATGTCATTACATAAAAATATAGAAATTACTAACACACGATATATGCAAGGAACTCAACACAGATCACATTTTAAGCCATTTGCTCAAAAGTTGTTTTCCCAGAGAAACAGGAAAGTTAGCTTATGCAAATCTCAGAGTGACTGCGGCCCACAATTCCTTGTAAATAGCCAAAACAGAAAAGAGTGCTCAGACCTTTAATAAATACTATGAGATCATATAAAGATGGTGAATGTGTTCAAAGAACATTTTCTTAGAGCTATGAGATCATATAAAGATGACAAAGGTGTTAGATTTTTAAAAGACTGTGAGAGAGTGAACAAGGACAACCATTATTCTCCTATTCCACCATTTTCAGCTGATTCTCTTCACCTTTACAAAAGTGAGAGCAGCCACTGCAGTCCATAATTCTGAAGATATGCATTAAATCCTAACAATCTGCCAATTCATACTCTCTCTCCCACTGACTTGGCTCTAATAGCCAATGTAGGTGTTTCAGCTCTGGCCTTAGAGACCTTGGAAAACTGGCAAATGGTTTCAATGGCAGTAGGTAGGTTTAAAGAGATGTTTCATGAAAATTCATTCATCATGATGATTCATTTTCTTCTGTAGAACTTAAAAGATATTTTGAGAAACCTCTCACTGTTTTGTCCAAACATACAAAAGTCATTGGCACCAAAACAGTTAGTAACCAGCATGTTTTTTAATCCCCCTGAAGAAGGTCATACAGGTTTGCAACCACATGACAATGAGCAAATGCCAAAAAATTAATTGAATTTTTAAATGAATGATCCCTTAAATGTGCTGCTTCAGATGATTTTCAGGGTCAAAACAAAGCATTATTGCACCCAAACAATAAAAATGATATCATAATCAATAGTGATTAGCGAAGTTGAAAAAACTAGCTGAGATGTATCATAATAACCACATGATGCCAAGGGGGAGAAAATGAGAGACAGACAGAGAAAAACAGAGAGACGTCTAATCTGGTTAAGCAGTTCTTGACAATCAAAGTCTAAAAATAGCCCATGGCAGCCGTGAATGAGCGGGAGAGAGAAAGAAAGAGTAAACAGAAAGACTGGCCTAAAGGGAGGGGGTTGCTGCCACTGCCTCTGTCATGCTTCAGAAGCTTTCGAATTTAAGCATGCAGGATCATCACTGTCAGCCAATCAGAAGCCAGCACCTCCTGCAGAACTCCACACCAGCAGCTTCCTCTTGATGTCATAATAGTAAGCGTAACCATGGTGACTTTATCTGCTTCTTTTGCTGACTCGCAGGGGATGAAGCACCCTTCAGACAGCACATGGACCTCACCGAAAAAAACACTCTCATATTGCACTACTATAGACTTTCTCGACCGGTCGATCTAGTACATAAAAGCTGATGAAGTTAAGACCATCTTACCCTTCTTCATCCTTATCCTTGGACCATCCATGACCCTTAGCTTACCCTTACAATTCCCATTCATTCGTATGCTTGTTTTAGAACAGTTAAACAGATAAAGACAACATGGCAGAAATAAAAATATAAAAACCTCTAATTCCGTGCACTAGGATTAAAACGTTAATCTCCACCATGCTTCTCTTAAAAAGGTCCTCACAGCCTGAGAGTCATCAGCAGGAAAAGGCCAGTAACCCCTAACATACAAGTACAAGACAGTGAACTCCATCTTACATCTCATGACACCTTAAGAAGGTTTCCTGACTTGCATAATAACCTAACATTTTAGGTAGATCCACCAGCACCAGCTGAGTAAGATCATATCATGAGTTCTAAATACTCTTTTCAAAACTCAACTCAAAACTGCTTACAATAGTCTGAATTACAGTCTAAAACGTCCATGAGTAACTCCGTCCTCACCACTAACTGCTAACAAACAAGACCTTCTGATAAGACCTTCTTTTTTTCAGCATTCGAGACGTTTTCCCATCACCGTCTTCCCGTGGCAGTTCGTTGACCCGTAAAGGCTGTTCTGCCAGGCAAAAAAAAAAAAAAAAGTCCCACAAACTTCTGCCCCGTCACGTAGTTCTGTTGGGTTAGCACAGCAGACTGCTTCCCCGTACAAACCATTGGTGAAACGTTCCAACTGACCCTTTCCTGCCACCGTGTTCTGAAGGCACCCTCATAGCATAGTCATCTGAAGTCAACCAAATACCTTCAATACTCTTCAAGTACGTCTTCTAGTATTCTCACAAAAGACTTCTTCAAGAGCATGTCACCCACCTCTAGAGTCAACAGCCTCCTAGTTCAAAGCATAATGATAAAAATGTATGCATTGACTGGATTCTCTCTCTCTCTCTCACTGTGACTCAGACACACACACACACACACACACACAAACATTTTATTTTAAGTTTGCAGTGGCAAAGCGCTGGCAGGTCAGAGACGATAACCAGGCTGCAGTTTCTGGCCTTGCCACGGGAGTTTTTACATCAGTGCCGCACTGACCCAATGAACACTCACAGAGTTATCTGCCCAGCACACACACACACACACACAATTCCACAGGGCAGGAATGTGCTGATAAGGAGCCAAGGCCCTTCACACTCTCTTTCTCTTTCATTCTCTCTCTCTGACAGAATTGTGATGAAGTTTGCTTAATAAATTTTAACTAAGATTTTAGTTAAAAACTGAAATCTTCAGACTCACTGAGATTAAAACAGTTAAAACAGAAATGTTGCAAAACACATACACACACATTTTATTTATTTGAAAATATATATTTTTTTAAATCTGAAAGCAAAGCTGAATCATTAGCAGCCATTACTCCAGTATGCAGTGTCGCATTATCCTTCAGAAATCATTCTAATATGCTGATTTGCTGCTCAAGAAACATTTCTTTCATATTATCAATGCTGAAAACAGTTGTGACACTCAATATTTTTGCGGAAACCATGATGCTTTTTTTTAAGATTGCTTGATTAATAGAACATTGAAAAATAAAACATTTCATTGAAACATTATTAAATTAAAAATAAATAAATAAAATAAAAAAATCAATCTTACTGATCCTAAACTTTTGAACAGGATTAAGACGAACAGGAAAAACTGAAAACATAGTCATAACGTTAAATCTACTGGGGGAGGTGGTCTTATTTATTAGATAATGTGTTGTTGTGCAATGTCCATGTCCTTAGCTCTCAGCTAACAACCGAGATGAGGCTGTTCCCACTTCTGAATTCCACAGCCAGAATCTGTGATGCAAAACATGCACACATACACAAGTACAATCATGTGTAACTGTACAACAACAGCCTCATTCAGCAGGGGGTCCCTTTGTCAGGGTATGTGTAAGAGAGAGAGAGAGTGAAAGACAGGAGCAAAATGATGAGTGAGAGTGGAAAGTGGGGGATAAATGGGACACCTTGGTTTTACTTATATCCCAGACCCGCAGAAACAGCAGTCACCCCGAACAGGCCTCCCAGCAGAGGGTCACGTGACCAGTCCGAGCTCACTCAAAGGAATTCCCAAGCCCTTACAGGCGACAATGCCTGTTCTGTGGCCCAAGATAGACAGCCAGAGAGTTAATGAGGTGCAGCTAAACCTAGATTAATTCCCTTCACCACTACAGTATATAATTAATATCCAGCAATAATTAGGGCCTCCCCCACATATAATAAGAGAGCATACGTGTATGAGTCTGTATAATTCTATACTGTTAATATAAAATAAGTAATATTACTCAAATATTTACAGTGTGAAATGCTAACAGTTTCCTAGCTTCAGGTCAGAGTCCCAATCGCCTTTTTTATGTTTTATATTTTCAAATATGATACAGAGAGAACACACTAACTATCTCAACTGTCACTTTTCATTTTATGAAATCAGAATCAGAGAAAACTCACCACTCATATTTATGCAAATGGCTGAACTGCTTATACATTGATAATCAATAAGAAATGAGCACCAAATCAGCATTTCTGAAATATCATGTCACACTGAAGACTTGAGTAGCCTAATGTTTGCTAAAAATTCAGTTTTACAATCACAGAATATTTAAAACATGAAAAAAATTAATTAATTAATTAAGATATTTTAATTTTTTAATACTTCACAATATTAATGTTTGTACTTGTACATACTTGTACTTGTACTTTGGTTAAGTAAACAAAGCCTTGGTGAGGAGGATTAGAAACTTACTTATTTCAAAAGACAATACATTTTGTAAGAAAAAGGCAACTTTCTTTTTTTTTTATGCCACTGTGAGAAAAATGGCACTCAAGAAAATAGAGGGCTTCTCCTAGAAACTGATTATTTTAAACCAGAACTGTAAACATCCAGGGGCCAGGGGTGGGATAATTCCTTTTAACACAAAAAGTTAGTGAAGTTTGTCTCAACATAAACTGAGTGTCTAGACTGAAGCAAAACAAAACTAGATAACTCTTATTATAATCAATCAAGCTGTCCAAATTGAAAGGCCTGATGTGGCGCATGCAATTACTTTCCTGTTTGTTTGAGAAAAAAAAACAAAGAATTTATTTAGAATTATATACATTATATTTTTGTTATTATTTATATATGGATATCACATGTGAATAGAATTCTATAAATGTTAAATACCCTGAGCTGTTGCCTTAATATGCTACAATATTAATTTCCATTTTAAAATATGCCTTCAAAACGGTGATGGAAAAAAAAAGTAAAAAAAAATTGAACCGTATTTTATGCATTTTATCTTATTTTCATTTTATTTTATAATCTCCTGGATGTTCAGTCCTTTGGCCTACACAGTAGCATAAAGGGCTATATAAATAAACAAGACTTGAGACTTGAGACTTCAAAACCAGAAGCAAAGTCTGAGACATGTAGCCTAGATTTTATTTCTAGCAGGTTATGTTAGTTACCTGATCAATCAGCTCTCAAATCAATGAAAACGTAGGCTTGTTTAGTAGAGCTATACCAGCTTTCAGTGTTTGAAACAATAAAGTTGCAGAACTTTAGAAATAGAAAATAATAATAGAAATCTATTAATTTATGCTGAAATGCACAAGACCCTTTTACAACACAAATCTAAAATAGTGATAAAGCTTTAGTCAAAACAGCTCAAGAAGTCGAAAGCCTAGGAACTCTAGAACTGCTGCTTAAAAAGGCATAATATGGAAGTTTTCGCATCTTCAAAACAATAACAAAGGCGAGGTTTGATGACGCAATGACGGAGCGTTGAACATTGGCATATGTCGTTTTCACAAATCATCTTCACGGATGAAAAGCTCATTTATGTGTGTTTAAATCACCTTACCACCTGTACATGACTATTACTTATACAATGAATAATATATATTTGCTTACCCATCTAATAAAACACACACGAGAAAGGAGTCTCTGTCCAGTCCGAGGTTTTTGCAAAGCTCCCATTTGGGAAACGCCACGCTGATATTTTTTCCAATATCTTCTTGTCTCGGTTAGTATACATCTACGTTTTTTGGGGATTGTGGAGAGTGTAATCATGATCCATGATATCGAAATGCACAACAAATAACTACCACTTGTCCACACGTGTTGCCATAGTATTCATAAGCAGAAACCAAGGATAGCGTGGATATTGCGTCATTGATGGACAACAATGAACAGGGACAGTTCATCGTTGGAATTTATTTAAAATTAAAACATAACTGTATGAAATATATAACACTGTGCAAGTGGTTTTTGGATATTTTATTACATATAGTGCCTTTAAAGCAGCAACAGTGAGGAAATTGCTCAAGCGTTATCTTCAAAACAGCCCTCTAGAGTTTCCCAGCTTCATAAACACAGAGTAAATCTCAGCTAACCTGCTTAAGGTCAGTGGACCTGAAGCTGAGATCAGTGGACCTGGGTCTGAGAAAACAGGCCTAATGGAAAGCTGGACCGACAACAGACACCAAGAAGCCAAGAGAGGTCGCCCGCTAAAAACACAAATCTACTTTATAAGTGAGTTTTTCCAAGATAACGTGGGTTTTCACGTAGCAGTGAGCTTGTCAGCTTTAGTATCTTTACAAAAGAGTGATTGCTCTTTTTCAGAGCGCTGTATTCACATAAATGCCACAAAATCACTAATCCACTGAGTCACACACACAAACCAAACCTCCAAACGAAGACCGTCATTATCCCAACACTCTCACACACTCCATCCCCACAAACACAACAAATCTAGCAGCGATCACTATCATTATGTGCACACAATACAATAATAACAGACAATTATCAAATAAATACAGACATCGCAGTCTCACCGAGGTAAATAAACACTGTGAGGTCTGTAATCTCTTCAAACTCAGTCTGCATTTAGTCATTGCTTAAACAACAATTACACAGGGGGCAATACCATTGAAAACCGATCAATGTGACTCTACGGATCTGCTCAGAATATATAGCCATCCCCTGTTATAAATGTTAAATATTTAGTAAGTTGAAACTGAGGTAACAAAAAGGAATTTGGCATGCTGAGTGTGCGTTGTAGCCCACAATCTCCTGTAGGGCTCTGTATTATCATGGTTGAGCGAAGAAGGCTCACTAAAACTCGACATGTGATTCAGATTAAACATGGGTTTTTTTCTGTATGTGCCTCATTCTCTCAGCCAGATTGGTGTATATCAGGTGTGATGGAAAATCGACAAAAAAAGTTAAAAAAAATGGAACCGTCCACCAAACATTTCTGACTCCATGTAGCACCTAGAGCACCGCAAACCTGTTTGATGGATTAAAATGTTAAAAAAGGAGCAGTTAAAGTTAACTTTCAAAAATTTTCCTTATCATTAAAGTCCAGCCCATTTGTTTAGCACATTTAAAATGGAAAACAGTCATCAAAAATATAAGCATATTTAAGGTCTTTAAATTCTATTTTATATATTTACATATAATTTTGCAATTTTAATGCCATTTTTACAAACGAAGATATCCCCAAAAGGAGGTTTTGTCTGATTTTGCACACGTCTGCTTACAAATTTGTAATCAAAATATAACAGAAAAGAACTTTTGATAAACTTCCACTGCTCCTTTTTTACATTTGAATCAATAAAACACATTTTTTTAGAACTGTATGTGCTACATCGAGTGAGAAAGGTTTGGTAGACCATCTCATATATTATTGTTTAATTTTGTGATGATAGAGTAAACCTTTCCTGGATCACACCAAGATGATGTGTTTTTAAAAAAATCTTAAGTTCAAATGAAGTTGATTGTATTGTCTAAAATTAGCGTGTCCTGTTACAGCTGCCCCGCTGAGTACTGGACTACTCTTAATATTCTACAAACTTTCTGGCTACTAAACAGAAGTTGCAGAGATGACACACGCAGAGGATCACACATACACTTCTGCTTTCTCCTGTCACATGCGGTGAAGATCTAAGTTTTGTACAGGCCTCAGACAGTTCCAGAACACTGAAAGCCCAGTGGGGAGGACTGAGGGGGGTGGGCTAACAGTGGGTGACAGCAGAGAACAGCCTAATTAAGTCCTCATTAGCTGAGCATTAAACTAAGCAGAAATGTGAAAATGACACAGCCAAGTGGGCCGTTGCCTGCATATATATACTTCTACACACAGATCTGTCACTCTCATAAATCATAGAACATCTATAACAGCTGGTGAGAAAAGCGTAAGAGAGCTGAGTAATACCGAGTAATATAGGCCCTGTGGTGGAGCTGCACCAGGAGCCCAGTGCTGTTGCTCACCATGGGAACGGCTCAAGCTTTCCAACAACACAGGCACACTTAAGTCTGATTGGCTCAGAGCGGTTCACAGGACTCAGTAAACAGCATATTACACTGCCAGATTTTGACAGAGTTTTTATCTTTATTTTTGCAGGAGGCAAAAACAGATATAGACAATGAAACAAGCATTCCCTCTGTAACAAAGGAAGTTGAAATTTCATGCCTTTTTTGTAATATGTCTGGTACAGCAGTGAAGTGGAGATATGTTTGTCCTCTGATGATTAAAAAACCTATTCTGCAAGCTCTCAAAGAGGGCCAGAGGCTCCAGCAGTAATTAACATAACCTCTCCAGAACAGACACATAGGACAAGAGCTTTCTCTCTCACTCCTTCTGCTTTGACTATGAATACAAGCTCGAGGGGCCTATTTATAGTATTAATACAAAAAAAAAAATTCTCTTGTATTTTGTGCATGGGACAGATAATCAGGCAGACAGACAGGTGATCAAGGCTATAAGTACTGTTCCATATTAAACACCTTTATTTTTCATTAGATTGAATTAATATTTTCCCCTCTAGTATAGACTGTTTACTTACTGAAAGGGAAAGAATATGGCATGGTGTCAATCCAGAAAGTCAGATACAACAGAAAGGGTGTGAGAGTGAGACAGTCCAGTTTAACAAGAAGTTGTCTATTTAAGAACTAATAGACATAATCAGCACCAAATGGTGACTTGATCCTACAACTGTAACAGTATTAGCATTTATTACTGACTAGCTTGATCAATCCAAGGATTTCTGCTTTGTTAAAGCTTTAAAATAGAAAATATGGCTTCACTGCATTTTATTAAGAAATATACTATTTCTCAATAAAAAAAAAAAAAATCTTCCACGACTTCCCTATCAAAATCCTAAACGAGC
>JAUCMS010000127.1:11981858-12011283 GCA_032357445.1 Enteromius radiatus | reverse complement strand
ACCATGCCTGTTGACAGTCCTTTTCTATAGGAAGGGAGTGAAAAGTGCTCACATCCCCTGCACAGCCTGGAACGTAATATTTATAGCGATCAGTGTTTCCCACACATAGACAAATCTGTGGCGGTGAGCCACAGATTAAATTCCGACCGCCACAGATTCAACACCGACCAAAAAAATAAAATAAAATCAATACCGACCGTCACATATTGCGTTTCGTTATTCTTTTGTACGCTATTTAAAACACACAGCAAATTAGTTCAACCGCATATCCTTTCCCTGCTCTCTCTTCATCTCTCTGTCACTCACGCGTCTCTCCCTCACACACACACGCACGTGTCTCTCCCTCACACACACATGCACACAGCCCCTCTCCTCCGCGCACACCACACATTGCCTTCAAACCTGTGGGAAACACTGCCGATGATCTGCCATTGTCGACATTCAGACTTCAGATGACTCGTCTCGTCTGCGCAGGTCCGGCTGGCTTAGTGCATGGGTGGGTATATGCAAATGTGGTGAGTGTAACTTTTACACCTCTAGACTGTTACGAAACAGTCTGTGTTGTGTTGGAATTTGACCTTTTTTCAGTCGTCTTTTGCAAACACTTGATTTATATAAGTAGGAAACGATGGTGTTTGAGACTCACAGTATCTTATGTCCATGTACTGAACTGTTATTATTCAACCATGCCAAGGTCAATTCAGTTTTCCATTCTATGGCACCTTTAACTCTTGCATATATGTATCGCTGCAAGCTGATGAACCAGATATAGAATGTGTCTTTGCATTTTAGAGCACTGGTTTTTAAACATTTTTGTAAACAAATCTCTGTAAAAAAATTTTTATGTTTTGAAGCATGCAGCTAGTTTAAACTGGTTTCAGCTGGTCCTTAGGTGATCATGAGATGGTTTAAGCTGGTTATAAGCTGATCCTGAGCTGGTTCTGAGCAGGAGCCAACCAGTTTAGGGCCAGCAAATGACCAGTTTAAACCAGCTCAATCCTGCTGCTATGCTTTAAAACATACCTAACTACACTTATGCTGTTTTTTTTTTTTGTTTGTTTGTTTTTTTACAGGTAACCAAGTATATGATACATGAGGCAACTTTTTAAGCAATGTTGCCGGCAACTTTGGTTAAAGTTGTCATCAAGGGGCAACCAACTTAAACACAGGGCACACAACTAATTTAAAGTAACCGGATAGAAATATGCTTTATACACATAGCATGAATAAAATTTAGACATATTACATCTGTCATATGACTTACAGCATCAGTTGTTTCACTGTAAACCATGGATGTGCAGCATAGAATGCCATTTGGGTACTTTATATGAATGCTTTGAATTCATACTCATACTGTATAGTAGATAGCAGGGAAGTATGCATATTCAGATGCAGCTAGTATATTGTGGCCATTATCAGTAAGCAAAACATGCAGGTCAAGGCTGCTCTAGTACACAATATGTTCCACATGCTCACCTCCGCACTATTACCCTGGTTACACTGTAACTTCATTAGCCTGTAGCGCTGCTGTAAGATCCATTTTACACAGTCTACAGCTCTTGTAAGCTGTGAATAGTACATCGCTGTTTATATTGCTTGGGATTAGGCTTTAAACTTGTCTGAAGAATATCATATTGTAATGTTATTGCAGTGTTTACACATAAATGAGATCAGCAAGATAAGCATAGTTTGTACTTGAATTAAAAAGGAAAGTTCTACTGAGGGACAAACGTAGATTTAATATTTTCATACATATGTGACAATATCTTTCTCACAGCTGTTCTCTATGTATGGCATTTTCATTTTCTCTCCTCAGGATTTCCACAATATCCAGACGCGAGGGAGGAAAATGAGATTTACATGGTCAAGGTCATCTGTGACGTAAACAATGACACATGACTGCAGATGCCCCTCAGCCTACATCACAGAATCATGATGCAGTCAGCATGAGAGCTCGCTGCCATTCACAGTTCATTTTCAATAAAGGTTCTCTGATGCATGCAAGTACAAGCAAAAATGATTTTCAAGGTGAATACAGCAGATGGTTTCTGCAAAGAATAACATAGTTCACTTGTAATTATTTGTTATATTTACAATGAGTCCTCCAGTATCACTTTTCCTAGCATGCACCAAGGCATGGTGCTCACAATTACCTGTTCATGTACAATTGATTGTTACCATTGTCATTGTTTGTGAAAAATGTTGAAGTGTTTGTGGGATCTCTTATTTTGTCTCTCAGATTAGACACCTCAGATTAACTCTTCACATCACTTGGATTTTTAAATGTGTCCTAAAGGAAAACTATCATGTATAACTATACAATACAGTATACAGTGTATGTTTGTAGGTATGTATGCATTTAAAAAAAAAAATGTAAGTGCCATTGCATTAGAAGTAAGTTAGATTTACTCACTTTAATTCACAATTAAAACTGTTATTCAGATTTTGAAATAAGCCTTTTCCGTGCATGAATAATATTCAACATTCATGTTTGTACTAGGGAATTCATAAACTCGTTAGACAAATGATCAGACACAAACTTCCAGAGCTCAATGTGTACAAGAGATCATAAAGCTGGTCTGGCTGAGCCTGGTTCTGTCAGGAAGAGAGGTCGTTCGGGCATTAAGGATGCCAAAGGCAGAGAGTAAACACAGACCTGGCATCATGACAGACAGAGCTCTGCACACATTCAACTGTTAAAAGTCTCAAGCAAACGTAAGCAAACAGGACCGGAGCACCGTTCCTCTCTGAGAATGAGTAAGACTTAAATTAATCTGATCAACTAATGTGCTCGTAACAGGATTAATATCTCTAATCTCATCTTTAATAATATACAAAAGATTTGCCCGGATGTCAAGCCATTTATCATACTGTTGCAACTGGATTAGATTGAAGCCTTTGGGAAAGACAGTCAAGAGTGAGGGAGAAATTACAGAGCTCTTCAGTCAGAAACGTCTACTCAGCACAGTTGCATGTGCCTGACAAATGTACGTGCAACATACTGTACATACTTACTATCAATCAAAAGTCAGGGCTTGGTAAGAGTTTGTAATGCATTTTTCTCTTATACGCTCACCAAAAACACAAATATTGTGAGGTATTATAACAATTTACAGTCATTGTTTTCTGTTTTAATGTATTCTAAAATGCAATTTATTACTGTGAAGCTAAAGCTGAATTTTCAGCAGACATTACTCAAGTCTTCCGTGACACATAATCTTTTAGAAAATGTTATATGCCGATTTGGTGTTGCTCAAGTGTATTAAAAATGTCTTTGAACTCAAATACTCATATGGTAGTGCAAGTACACTCATGACATGAAATGGTGATAAACAGGGGAGTAAAGGAGGAGGTGAAATTTAGGTTAAGCACGTCAAGTAAAATAAAGGATGAGGAGAAGTAACAGGAAGACAAGCACTAAAAGAAAGAGAAACAAGAGTAAGATGGGCTCGTTAAGAGTTAGAAAACGCCAAGAGCATTTTGTGATTTAAAGACTCCTCATCCATTTCACACTGACATCCAAGAGCCATGAGATTCCTCAATTCGACATTCACACAGAGCTCCACAAAGAATTACTCAAATCAAGACGAAGAGAGTGAGAGGTCTTATAAATTCTCCTCTTTGCAGGTGAACTGCTCCTTCAAGAGGTCACAGTAAAGAGTGATTGTGGGCAGATGAGAGCAATGGGACTGCCTGTGTGTGCTGAATTGAGTTATGCTCCAATCAGAGCGGCCTGTGAGGCAGGAGGGTGAGCGCTAAATCTGATTTTGTGCTGCGCGGATGGGACTATGTAATGTGATTCATGGTAAACCGGGGTAATAATGCGCTGATAATGTCACCGGAGTCAGCCATGATTAAAACCCTACTTTGATCAGGTCTGAATGTACTATCTCAGCAGTTCTGCTGGAAATCCCTCGATGTCAAAGCTAAGACGAAATCAGCCACAAAGGGAGCATTTAAAGAAACAGTCATGTGATTGACAGCTCTTTTGGGAGATAAAGGCTCCATACTGATAGCCTAGAGCACGACCTTCATTGGAAAGTAGGGGTGTACAATTAATTGAAATGAAATTGAAATTGCGATAGGCTATGAATTAATGAAATAACTATAGCCTGTATGTGCTGTATCCTTCAAAGCGAACACTTGTGATGGTTCATGAAATTCTGATAACAGAGTGTCTAAGTGATAACAGTTCATAGTAAATCCTGCACCTCAAAAAAATAATCTTTTAATAAATTATAAAGTCACAATGAAATAGATATAGTGACATATATTTTACCGTAAGAAAAACAGTCGGTTGATGTCTTGTTCTATTCATTTGATGTTGATTGGATGGAGATATTAATGCAAATTTACACTAAATTATGACTAAATGATTTAAGAAGACATCACCAGGATGAAGTTCTTTTTTCTTGAAGATCAATTATGATAATTTGATCAACAATCTGTAAAAATACAATACATTGTATAAATATGAAATATTTTTTAGTATTGCTTCTACAGTTATTTAGATATCTACAGTATTATTTAGAATTTTGCACTGATACTGTACCTAGACTTAAAAATGGATACTTGAAGGGTGGATGGGTGGATGGAGATTGAAAGGACAACTTTTCTCCATCACAGGAAATATGGTGGCTGGCGCCAGAGCATGCTGGGACATGTTAGTGTATAAGCCAGGCCACTCTTAGTAATCTGCTCTCGGTAGTTGTGCCAGGATCAAGCTTCATCAGCTTTAGCGTTCAGTGGGAGCCCACAAGTCCCACCAGTCAATTCTTACCACTAATGCTTCACACAACAGGTACTAATGCCAAGTGATTACCCTGTGCTGTTTTAGCACATTCACTGCTTGTAGACCACAGCGGCAGTTGATCCACGTCTCTCTGAAAGGGGTCAGTCTGATGAGCTCAGCAGAACAGGGATCCCCTAGCTTAAAGCCAGTCTAAGCCAGTCACAGGGAGACGGGGAGGGACTGCTGCTGTCTGATGACTGAAATGTAGAGCTCACTGCTCACTGCTACAGTTTGGGACAAAAACATTGTATTTGCAAATACAGAGAACCAAAAAACACTATTTGTGTGTGTGTGTGTGTGTGTGTGTGTACTTGTTTTTGCTATATTGTGGGGATAAAAACAGAAATTTTTGACATTGGGATATTTTTTTTATTAAAAATAGTAAATGATGTTTATCTGAAATTGTAACAGTGCAAGAAAGTTTTCTGTACAGAGTAAGTTTAGGATTAGAGTCGGATGAGGGGACAGAAAATATTGTTTGGTCAGTAAAAAAGTAACAGATGGAAATTCCCCACAATTAATATCTATAGTGTTTTGAGATATTGATATATGCTTCCTTTTGCTGCTGAAGAAACATTTCTGATTATTATCACTGCTTCATTTTTTTTGGAAACTGGGATACACTTTATTGCTCAGGATTCTTTAATGAACAGAAAGTTCGAAAGAACAGCATTTGTTTGAAAGGAAAAATCTTTCACTGACACTAAATTCACCCTCGGTGAACAAAACGTATATTTATTTCTTTTAAAAAAAATACCAAACATTTGAATGGTAGCATATGTTTTCACAAAGTAGTTTATTTAGCATTTCTAAGTATTTTTATTCATATATACACCTGCAAAACTACCGTTTTAACATCATAATAGATCATCTAGAACTAGCCGTTATTGGAGAACAGACAGTGGTGGTGTACATCTGATTTATCATTCTCTTGATTTTCTTTCTTTTTGGTATCGGTCAGTCTTTCTTTCTTTGTCATGAAAGCACACACACACACACACATATCCGATCTCTCACACACTCAGGCTTAGAGGAAGGTCAGCAGCTGAGGCTTGAGGGAAAGTCAGCTGCTGTGTGGGAGTTTCACTTTTTTGGCAGTTTTTCTCAAAGTGTGACATTGAGTCATTACAGTCCCTAGAGTATGACTACTGACACAGCCTTACAGCCCATGTCCACTGGTGCGGAAGAATCTCACTCAATAGTGCTCAAAACTCTAGAAGCCTGTGTCTGTGGATGAGTCTCTAAAATGTACGAAGCAAATGTAAAGTTTATGACTGCTGTCAGCACACACTCACAATAAATAATCATACGAAATACTGGCATAGGGGATATCAGCATACCAGAACGATTTCTGAAGGATCTTGAGTAATTGAAAATGCAGCTTTGGCATCACAGGAATAACTTAAATTAGAATCTTAAACAGTTATTTTAAAATGCACTTCACAATGCAGTCCTTTGAGCAGAAGAGACTTATTTCAAAGAAAAAAACAGTGAATGGTAACGTACAGCATGTGTACTCAAATCACTAATAGTTGTGCTGAGGCATGATACTTTGTTAAATTTGAGAGTTCAAGTAAAGTCTTACTGGACGCTGGTGTGTGGAGCACTGCTGTCAGATGGTGGAGTGCTTATGCGCTGCTGAGCAATTACATGATGGATCGGGGGGAGCAGAATGTGACTGAGAGAGCTACGCCACAGCTGTTAACAGAGAGAGAATCATAATTCTGCCTTCTCGTTTCATTTCATAATGGAAACACACTCAACTATCCTGTAGCCATTCGTCAGCGATGTCTGAAGCAGTACATCCCTTCAGCATGCCAGCCGTTCTTTTTTTTCTATTACTGTCTATTTTGTTTTTGTTTTTAGTCCCTAAACTCCTCCATTATTTATTAGTCACAAGCATAGAGATATGCCATTCAAAGTCAACTTGTACTTGTCAAATGCACAACAACACAGCAGCAATTCATTTTAAATATATTGTTTAGCTATGTTTCAAAATGTATATAATAGTAAAAACAGTCTATTAAAAACAAGTATAGTGAAGTTTTAAGAAATGACCGGATATAATAAAATTGCAATACAATAAGGCAATTAAAAGCATTAAATTGTAAATGTGTACAAATCCTGATAAATAATGTTAAAAACAGCAATAAAAAAAATGTGTTACATTATTACCATCTACTAAAAATAAACAACTTGTACTCAAATTGTCCAACACTATAAATTGAGACCGTTGAGCATAACTGGACCTGTATTTATTATAGCAATATGGAAAAATGCTCAGATTACTTTAAATAGATTTACAACAAATCTCTCTTTACTCTTTGATATTTCGCTACAGCACAGATTCAAATGCTAAATTAACCACATCATCAAGAGTGACTAATCCTTTTTTAATTCCAAGCATCTTTGGAAATGTATAACATGTTTCTAAAGGAGACTTATATGGATAGAAAGCATTCCCATCTGCTGGAAAAGATTTCATGCATTCCAAAGGAAAGCAAAAGCCATTCACGATTGGGAATGGGATGATGTGCGGAAAAGCATGTGAATTAATTACACATTCATAATGCTATTCCACCACATTTAGGCTGCAATTTTTATGATATTTGCAAAGAATTGCTATAAAAGTCAAAAATCATTTAATCATTTAAGGATGCAAATTATCATGAGAATACGCTTCTACATCACAAGGAACTTAATGTTTCAGACCAAAAAAATGCTTGTGCAGGGATCCCTGCCTTCTGTTTACTTCCTTCCACATACATCAATAAAAAATACAAGTAAAATACATAATGCAAATCTAGTAACTGATAAGTGAAATAGAAGGTTTATAAATATCAGTGAGTCTTTCCTCCTCCGGCCATAGACTGACATGTTGTTCTGCCCAGCAACTATAAAGATAGATTGACCCCTGGAGCCTGATGGGTAATGAAGAAGGATTCTGAATACAGAGAATGTGTGTGAGTCAGTTGCGTCACAGCATCGCAAATGTGCCCTGACATCCACCAAGGCTGTGCCATAATTCAGATGACACTGCGGGTGATAGACGCGCTGGTATCGATTTAAAAACCAGCCGTTCTAAAATTAGAGTCCCCTCACATCTGTGACAGGGACACAGGCACAATCAGCAGGACATTCTGGACCCTGGACTCCGACTGTGGCCTAGTTGAGTGGAAGGAGGGCCGGCCATCATAACCAAAACATTCCAAAGCACATTCCTCACAAAGCCTCACCCTTAATTTCATTAGACTGTGTGGAATGTCTAAGCACACAGGAGGTCTTCATTCTACCCCCACAGAAAGAAAGAGAGGAAAGCGGAAATGAAAAACTTGCATGAGGTCTTGCATGAGGTCTATTGGTCAAGGCACCTGTATAAATGCATAAGGTAAAAACAAAACAAAACATGCATTTCATATGCTCTCATGTGTTCACGGATACATGCAAGCCACTTGTTCACAAAATGCCTATTGTATAAGGCAGAATATTAAAGTTCCCTTTATATTATATTAATATATATAATTGCAATGATTAATTGCAATTAACTGCATCCAATTTTTCATTTTTATTTTTTGTGAACACAACATATGCGTCACGCTCAGAACGCTCATGCTATTTGTAACTCAAAGGATGAAGCTACATTGGACACAGTCCAATTTTTATTTGTCAACTACCCATATACATACATATATACTCACAGTAGTGAAAAAAATATTCTGCTATAAAGTACCAAAATGCCATGGCAATTCAAACATTTTTCAAAATGTGTTCAATAATAAGCTGAATGAAATTACTAAAATGAATGGCAATTTTTAGCACTTCATATGAAACAGGGGACCATCTAGGAACAAATCGATTCAAGAGAAGAACATTCAGGATGAAACGGTTTCAGTGATTCAGCCCTACATGTCTGAGAGAAAAAAAAAGTGCCTCCCTTGCTCTTGGTGAATGAGTTTATTGTATATATTCTATTGTTATTATTGCTGTTATTATTTACTAACTACTTGTCATCTTCCACATTTCCCAACTTTCACCTTATTTCTGATGAATTGAGTTCATCATCATCATCATCATCATCATTAATTTTATTATTATTATTATTTTTCTTCTTCTTACTGCTATTACCACTACCATACTACCTCCCTCATCCATTTGTTATCAGAGTTATTATTATCATTCATGTTTTCATCATGAATTCTTTATACTATTATGCCTGTGGTACTTCTTTACACACACTTACACACACAAACACACACACATTCCCCCATGCTTACAAATCATGTTGTGTCATGTTTTGTTGAGCTTGGTTATTTTGTATCTGATTAGTCGCTTGTAAATTGTATATGTTCTCACAAAAAAGGGCTTTATTATCGCAAGTCACTCAGCAGTACAAGTTGCAGATGCAATACAAGGTGATATTTAAAACCGACACATGACTTTGCATCTCGACTTTAAAATAAATCCAACTTCTTAAAAAAGCATATCAATAAAATCTTTTTCTTTTTACCGTTACCCTGCCTGCATCTTGAGTATTTCAATATAAAAATGCCTACGGTGTGAATGGCCCATAAAGCATTTTTTTTAAACACACATAAGCAGGCATATAAGCATGTGCAGTTATCCCACCTAGCAGAGCTGTATATTTATGAATTGAATAAATTATGAGTCAATCTATAGTGAGGAAACACATGAAAAGAAAGCACATGAACACCTGGCTGTCCACGTACATATGTTTCTCAGCATGCATACACACACACACATGTGTGTGAGCGGGATTAAAGGGTCACTGAAGTGCTCTGGTGTGTGTTTGGATGGGCCGGTGGGTTCTCAGATGATCAATGGCATCGTGGATTCACAAGCAGCTGGTCAGAGAGGATGAGCTTTAATCACCAACATTAATTAGCCTCTCCTTTCATCTTGGCCTGCTGGGCACTGGAACAACACTTTATCTTTTGAGCTCTCCTTTTATCATCTCTGGTTCTTTCTCTCCTTCGGATCCTCCTTACTCTTTCACTTGCAACTTTTTTCACTTTTTTCTTTATTTCTGTTTTGCAAGATGTTTTCTTCAGCTCTCTTATTGAACCCAGCTGCTGGTGTCATGATACACTTCATTCCTGATAAGGGTGTAGGCTCAGATATTCCAGTGGTGGGGTTTCTTTTTTTTTTCTATTTGAAGATTTTGCACACATCTCAGAAAAACCTCCCTAATAATGAACAATACAACATCTGGGAATGATTACTAATGGTTTGTGATAACAAAAACAATGTAATCTCAGACACAGATCCACTTCATGTTGGGATAAAACTGATGAATTTACTCCAAAATAAGTTGGAACGGATAGTTTTTATGAGATATAAAGGCTGGTACAAACGTCACTAAGAGAGTGGGGAAGCAAATCAGACATTTACAAGAGCCAGACAGCTACATAAATCTACACCCCTTCTCCTTTCCAACAGCAATCAATTCACACCAATGGTAGCTGATAAATATAATAAACAAAATCTGCAAGTTTAACTGATGGCAGACCTGAACCTAAAAGAGAGAAAAATCAGTGTATACCTCTGCATTGTCTGGAAGTCCATATCTGAGACTGTCTCTCTAGTGTACACTTAATCCCTCAGAACATCCGAAGCAAACACTCATTTTAGCTGAGAGGAAGTCATGAGTGCTGTTGGAAGATCCCTGTTTGAGTGAGATAAATTATATAGCATGTAATATTTCCATTCAGAGAACGACCAATTTTGGATCGTTTCATACATTTTAGAATTTGAATTTGAAAAAAGAAAGAGTCCACTAACAGAGCTAACACCTTTTGTTTTTTTTCCTGCTTTTGTAATGCTGACTAGCAATATTACCGCAACAACTGTGAAGTTTACTTATTTACATCCGGGTGCAGATGGATGCCAGGGAAGCTGTTTCATTAATTGAAGAAATCATATTCACTAGTAAAGTAATCTCATTGAAAGCTGTACAACATAAATAATGAGTCTCTATTTCAGTATTTTGAAGCACCTTGGAAAACTGCAGCACATAAATATCAAGGTCACTTACTCAGAAATGTACAGTTTGCATGGTTGCTTCAAACAGGCTACATAAATCCACATGAAATGGCTTTAAAAGATTGTCTTCTCAGAATGGAAAAATACAAGGGCTTACTCTTCATTTTCTGATTTACTACAACTACTTTACTACATTACACTATAAATACATTTCTCATTTTCCTCTCTTCATACTCTACATGGAAGTCTATGTGTGAGACAGAAAACAAGAGGTGGCATTGTATATACAGAGAGAACAATCTCCACTGTAACATCAATTGAGTTAATTAAATCATCTAGCAAGTTCTCTGCTAGGGCAAGCTCAGATGTGAGGTCCACCCGAGCTTCATTAATGTCACTTCTCCCTTACATGTCCCCCATCAGGGAACAAGCGCACTTTCACACTGATTTAAAGCACTGTGCTCCACACAGCACGGCAGGCCTAATCAAATTAACTGGCTCTTCTTTATTGAGTGTTGCTCTCAAGGCAACCCCAAACAGATCAAAAGACATCACTGCACTCAAACACAGCACCGAGGCACAGTGGAGTAGAGGAATGTGTTTTAACTCACATTTGTATGATATGAGAGTATATGCTGTGTGCAGTTTGGTCTCAACAGTTGATAGTGTGTTGATAGAGAATGTGGTAAAACTCTGCCCTCTGCTGGACACTATGAGAAATACAGCAAATTTGAGCATTGTGTCCACAAAAGCATTACATTTAGTCTGACTATATACATTATTTTGTGGCATTTAAATGCACAACATCAATGTCTTATCTTGAGCCCCTGTGTAAGGAACATATTACATCAAGCAAATCAGATGAATCACATGGATGGAATGACACGAAAATATAGAATTTCTAAAATATAATACATAATGAGTTTACGTTTAAAAAAATATGTAAAAGTATTTTAATCTACAGTATTATTTTTAGTGTGTAAAAGATGGAAAGATGCTCTGTTTGAAGGGACAGTTCACACAAAAATGAAATTTCTGTTATCATTTCCTCATCCTCACATCACTCTAAGCCTGTATGAGGTTTTGTGAAAAACAAAAGATGATATGTAGAAAAATTCTATAATGTTGACGGGGTTTTTTTTTTGGTCCATATAATGGAAGTCAATGAGAACTGGAACTGTTAACAAATTCTTCAAAATATCTTTTTTTTATGTTACCAGTCATACTGGTTTGGAATGACATGAGGGTGAATAAATGATTATATATATATTTTTTTATTTATTTATTTATTTTTTGGGCGGGGGGGTGAACTATCCCTTTAAGTCATTAGGCTGTAACCTTCCACCATAATGTACCATGATGTAATTTATGTAAATATGATATTAGTAATTCTGCAAGCATTTACTCATTTACTCAAACATAACCCTCATTTGACTCTTAATGTTGGGTTAATTTAGAACTCTGGTCAATTCTAATACTCCAAGCATGATCACAAAAATACTGCTTTCTTCTTACAGCAAACCCCTAAATTCAGTCTAAATCAAACTCAAATTAATCATGATAGACTCTTTTAACTTAAATGATCTGAGCATCGATTAAGCAATTAATCAAACCTAAGGTCCATAAATCTGACAAATAATAAGTGAAGCGGAAATGCCATAGCATCGAATGACCTGTGACCTTCAAAGTGACAGCATATTTTTCCACATAATTGCTTTAGCTCATGCTTAAGGGAACAGTCAATATCTGCTTGACTCTATATGGCTTGGAAGAGCGATCTCTCTTCATCTGTTTTATTTTGTGTTCCTTTGTTGAAATCTCCTCCTACACCTCTTTCTGTGTCTAACTCGCTCTCTCTCTCTCTCTCTCACACAGACACACACAGAAGCATACAATGACGAGCTTTGGCAGGAGATCACAGGACAGCGGGCAGTGTATTTACTGACTGAAGTAGCTCCAGACAGCAGCCCACTGGTCAGCTCAGCTCAGCCTCTTTAAAAGGTTTCCATTAGACCCCATCACTTCCTTTAAACTCCTCCAGAGCATTCTGTCAGAAAGGGACCTCAGACAAACCCTTTCCTTATTTAATGGAATTTGGCCGAGGAGGCATGAAGGCAATGCAGGGAGCATCCCGCCACAGGTAGAGGACAGAAATAGCAGCTCTCATCCTAATGGGGCACAGCAGAGGGGATGGACCATGATGAATCAAGCCCGAGGGTGCAGGGCTGCGCTGGGTACAAAACGCACAGCTCCAGACAGACAAAAAACACTGTTTGATCATGAACACTAATACCAACGGAGCACATACAGTACTGCATGAACAACACCCACATGGTTAATAGATGACGCTGCAAGAAAGTGATCTGTGCTACTTTTACGTTTCCAAGTGAAAAATGATTCATACTGATGTTTATAAAAACCAATAGACAGAAATAGAATACATGCCAAATGATCTTCCCTAATTAGGTCACTTTTCTCAAGTATCATCACCCTCTTTTATCTCTCTCATGCTGTGGTCAGCTCTCATGAGCATGAAACAGGAAACCCCATGCTTCTGGAAATCAAAAACAATACACCTCGGGTACATCTAAGCAACACAACAAATTAACGTTTCAGTGAGTTAATGTTAATAGCACTTCGTTTCTTTAGAATAATAATTCATGGGGCAAATTGTTAAGAATAATAAGAAAGAAAGTTAAGATTGTCCCCATTTTCTTTTTTTGCATAGAAGGTAAAGCACCCAATTATTTTTATTCCCTAATTCTCATTACCATAATGCAAAAAAAACAGACATTTGTGATTATAATAATGCTGATTTACATAAACATGTTCTCTGTTACAGTAATGAGAGAAATATATATTCAGACATAATAAAGTACAGAGAATTTGGCTGGACAATGTTCCTGATTGTCAATAAAATAATGTCACTATACAAAAAATATTAACGATCATAAAATAAGCTTAATTTTAGGATTATTACATTTAACTAAAACTTTACACATGAAACACATTTTCATTACCTGAATAATAATAATAATAAAAAACAAACTATATAAAAATAAAATGACAAAACTAAATTTAAAATATAACAAAATATAATCAAATTCAAAATATTAACAAACTACCATATAAATATTACATTCCTTGAATTGATTTATTTGTTTAGCTTTTGAGTTAAAATATAAGATCTGGATGTCCATATTTAAATTCAAGGAGGAAAAATAATCATGAGCAAAGATTTTAGTCATAATGCTGAGGAAAGTCAAACAAATAAATAAATAAACACAATGAAACAACAAACCTCAAAATATTTGCTACATCTACAGCTCACATTTCATTCACCTGCATGGTTGCTTTTTTTAAATCTCAGAACAGCCCTGTCATCCTCTCCTGGGGTCAGATATCACCCACACCAGTGGAGGTGTAAAGAGCTCCAAGGAGGAATGAATTTGTGAAGGTAAGTGAAGCAGAATGCTTCTTTTTGCTATTTCCTGTAAATAAGACACGCAGCATCCCAGCCCAAAGCTGCTCAACATGACTTTCGTCCTCTTACTGTAGAACAGCCTTTCTCAGAATTAAACAGCTCAGTTTAATTCAGGAGCAGAGCAGAGCTTATATGAATACACATGTACGCCTAAAGACATCCCCGTATTCAGTTCAAAGCCGGGTGAATGGGAAAGATCTGATCTTGTATAAATGCTGTGTCTGCCCTCTCTCTCTCTCATTTACATCCTATATCACTTTAGCCCCCACCCCCCCACTCCCCAACCTCCTTCAGTCTCTCATTCCCGTTTGCTCCCTCCATTAAATAAAGAATTTCCCAAGAATCATTCTTCTTCTCCCCCCTCTGCCATCGGCCAACTGTGTTTCCATAGCAACAGACTAAAAGACTTGAATCCTCCAGCTCACACAGAATCAGTGGTGGCAGGCGCATTTCAGGGGCGACTGAACCTGTTGGTGTTTGATGTTGCAATGGTGCAGCAAATGCAAGTGAAACTAAACCAATGGGCGGACGTTGCCATAATACATCCTAAATGCTGTGTGCATAACGCGACATAATGATATAATACATCATTCTGATAAATGACAAAGTGGCCTCGCTGCTGCTTTCAAAGCATCCTGCAAATGGCTAAATGCGCTTCATCTACATTAAAAAGATGAGCAGCATTTACTTCGAAAACACACGCTGCGCATAAAGATAATCACAGCAATGCAAACTGATGATTTCGACAATCTATGATGACAGAAATCAATACACAAGTATGGAAGGCAGTGCGCGCACACATACAAATACACACTATATGACATAGGTACATGTCTAATCCACTCTGAGCGACCTGCTTGCGCTCATACAGCTCATCGTAAATCAAAATTCCATCAATTTCCTCTGAGCTTTGATTTCTCCTCTGACCTTCTGCATGTCCATGTAAAATGTATGACGGTTTGGAGCAATAGAACATCCTCAGGCATGTTTCTAAGCTTCGCTTTAAACACTCAAATCCCAATAAATGATCACCAGTTCCACATATAATAAGTCCTAAGGAAACAAAGGCTTTTAATAAAAGCATGCAGCTACATCTCAAAAGAACAGCATGTTCTACAGAACAAGAGAAGTGCATTCAATATCCAGTCTTGTTATTCCCCGGCGTAAACAACAGTGTTTGGGCTAAAAGGGATCTAAGCTCAAATATAGTTTTAGACTCTGATAGGCAGCGTGAGTCGGATCCATCTGACATTTGTGCAACGTTGTGTATGTTTGTGTTTAGTAGCATTAAGGTTCTTTCTGGTGGCAGACAGGGGTGTAGAAGTAGGTGGTAGAGGGGGAGGGGTGATATCTGGCAGAACAACAGCTCACAATGACCGTGTTCCTCCCAGAGAGCAACATCTCACCAGACACAGCAGATATCACCTGTAACATATGCCTAGCTAAAGTGCATTAGCAGCTAATCTGGTGTGCTGGGACGATGCTGTTTGTTTTCTTGCTTGTTTACTTGTTGTGTTAATTGCATTACAACCTGTGCAATCCAAGGCATCTCTGTGTAAGAGTTTTTGTTCTATTTTTATTGATTTTTGGTTTTGAAGAGGAAATTGGACACAGTTATTGAGATATTAAATATGTGCCTGCCCCCAGATACTGAATGAGTGGTTTGTATGCTGCGCCAGCGAGGTCCTAATTCACTGCTGGGAGTCTTTCATAACCAAATCAGCCATCAGACTAAATCAAGCACATTGGATGAAGAATGAATGTTGCGAGATTTCAAAATATTCCGAACAGATTTTAATTTGACGAGATTGTGACTTGGCAGCTGTTGACAGTAAGAAAAAGAACAGAAAAAAATAAATACTTGCTCTAAAAAAAAAACTTATATTTTAGGCAATTGTTTTTCAGTTAGACTTTGTTTTGCTAACAAAATTAATCAAACAAAGCTAAATTAACCACACGTCTCTTAGAGCAACACACTGTTTCATTTCTGGTCTAATCAGTCATTATAAATCAATTGAGTCAGTGGTGATGTATTTATTTGTTTGTAAATTAAGATTTTTTTTTTTAAATGTTATTTATTATGTTATCATGTTTTTATTGTGTTTTATTGTGCTAGTTAGCTGTCAAAATAACCCAACTGCAGTTTGGTTGAGATTAATTGCACAGCTGCCCAACAAATATATCCCTGCTATATAGTAGGCGAAAAACTAAATGTAAACAAAGTAGCTTGTCTGAATCAGAGTCTGTAAAAAAGACAGAGGACACAACTCTGCTTCCTTTCATTATAGAAAGTGAAGCCAAAACATGCTCAGTATGGCCGCTGACATCTTGCGAAAATGACGTCATTTGGAGCCGGAGTCTGCGCAGTAGAGATTGTGAAGTGACCAAACCCGCAGTGCCACAAAGTCCCGCTCAAACTCTTGCAGACCCAATCACAAGCTCACAATCATGACCCATTTTTATAGCATCAAATGACTAGTTTAAAGCCAACTTGTTAGAAAAACGAACACTTGAACATACATCAGCATGACAAGTACTGCCTAAAATGACGGAAACCATCTTTGTAAAAAATGTATTTGAAGTGTAATTTGATCATTTGGTTTGTCACATGTCCCATTAGATTACATGGAGAGGTCAGGGTTTATGACCTATACTGCAGCCATTCAACTGGGATGTGATCGAGACACGATGACTTCACTTTTCAAGACTTGTGCGGCAAATTTGGTCTGAATACACATATTCATAAAACAATATATTCCCTTAAAATTATCTATTATTTCCAGGCAAGATTCAGAAGACACTTTTGTATCCCATTAGGCCACAGGATTTCTGAATAGCAGTGAAGCAACCAAACTGACACTCTTAAGTCACAACAAATGACAACATGAGAAATGTACAGACAGTTCAACCTACACTCATTCATAGACAATACTTTTTAAATGGTCACTATGCAATTGCTTATTCAAAAGAAGTACCTTCTCAGAAAGAATGCAGCCAATAAATTATTTAATTTCTGGTACCTACCCTATGGGGCAGTGGTGGCCTAATGGATAGGGAGTTGGCCTTGTAACCCAAAGGTCGTGGGTTTGAGTCCCAGGTCCGGCAGAGATTGTGGGTGGTGGGAGTGAATTCCCAGCACTCTCTCCACCTTTAATACCACGACTGAGGTGAGACCCCCAACTACTCCCCGGGCGCCACAGCAATGGCTGCCCACTGCTCTGGGTGTGTGGTTGTTCACTTCTCACCGTTGGATGGGTTAAATGCAGGGCCCAAATTCCAAGTATGGAATTTTATGACCATACCTGGTCACTTTCAATTACTGGTGAAAAGACGTAACCTCCATACACACCATGGATCACGTGATAAAAACAGTATCTATTCATGGAATGTAAATAAAGTACATTATGCTTCCTGGAAACATCAAAACAGTTATTAAAAATGAATGAAACATTCATGAAAGCATCCAGTCATGAAACCTGTGAGGAAAAAAGTGGTTGATACCAGTTTACAATAGCCAGAGGAGAGCAGGTCAACGATTCATCCTCTCATATCTCTCAGTGTGCATCCCAACCCGATCTCTTCCTCAGCCACAGTATGCTGTTCTAAATTATTGATCCGTGTTCTTTTGTCCCTAATAATTTAGAAGCTATTTGCATTTAAAGACAGATGAAGGAGTCGGCGGTTTGCTCTGAATAATTAATCATGGCCTCTGTTTAACAGTCCAGAGTTCTGGATCTCTCCTTAGAGAGCATTTTTTTCATTCCTGAAAAAGCTGCTGTAATGGAACAAAAACTGGTGTGTAATGATGCCAGACATTTCTTTAATGGAATTTTTTTGCATATAGCTTTCCATCCACTTAAAATTCTGCAGTCAAAACATGCAGCTCCCCCTTGACATGAGGATGGTGATGTGCTGATCCCAACTGGAGGCTGTCTTTGGAAGTGATACATGATTGATGCCACAGTTAGGCTCTGTGAGTCAGCTGAGACAGACACCCATGCACTACCCATACATTCAAATATTCCTCTTTTATTTTTATATTCTTTCTCCTTCTCTCTCTCTCTCACACACGCAGTCCATTTCTTTCCCACACACATCATCTGTCTTAGCATCTTTTCCTCTTCTTCAATTCTCTGATGACCATGTGTAGTTTTATTACCTTTACACATCACTGTCAAATTAGCTTGGCACACACATCTCTAGTCCTACAAAAGGGAATTTCCCTCTTTTCCATTAAGCTCAGGCTTAAAGCCAAGATTCCCCACACTTCTAACACAAATGTGATTTAGAAATACTCTATTTGTCTTCAGGGAATACTACAAAGTAAACCATCAGGGGTGGATAAAGCAGAATAGGAAGAGATTTGGCCATCAACAGAAGCTAATCAGCTGTTCCCAAATGAACCTGTGAGGATCTGCCAATATAAAACTCTTTTTTCAAGTGAATTACAACACTGATCAAAAGTTTGGGATCTTCAGTGTTACATAATCCAGTAGAAACCATTCTAAAAGAGTGTTTTTGCTATAAATATTACTAGAAATATTTAAAATTGTTATGCTGCTTAAAATTTTATTCAAAGCGACTTACAAATTAGTACAACGGAAGCAGTCAAAAGCAACAAAAGAGCAATGATAGTACTATGAAGTACTATAAGTCTCAGTTAAAGGGTTAGTTCACCCAAAAATGAAAATTCTGATGTTTTTACTATGTTTCTGGATCTGGGATCATTTCAGTTGTATTGCTATCTATGGAGGGACAGGTGGCTCTCTTATTTAATCAAAAATATCTTAATTTGTGTTCTGAAGATGAATAAAAGGTCTTCTGGGTTTGGAAGTAATTAATGACAGAATTTTCATTTTTGGGTGAACTATCCCTTTAATGCAGTACGCGTAGCAAGGTTCTTTTTTATTACATAATAAATCAAAAGAAAACTGACAGAATAGAAAAAGAATAGAGCAGGCTTGAGATAGAGACCTTTTTAAACGTTTTGTTAATTGCATAATAAATAAAAGAAAAAAGAAATAGATAGAATTCAAAAAGAACAGAGAAGCTAGTGTTAGAATTAAAAGCATATTGCATTTTACCGACGTCTTTGATCATCAGAAAGTTTAAAAAGAACAGCTATTTCTGTAACAATGTCAAAGTCTTTACTGTCACTTTTGACCAATTTAACTCACACTAGCTGAATAAAAAACTCTTACTGACACCAAACTTTTGAATGGCAACGCACAAAAGATAAATGATTTATGAAGCAATTTGTGCTAATGGTGCGAGAAACAAAAAGTGGCTGCATAAGCCATTTAATTGATTTGTATTCACGTCTGGAAAATAAAAATCCTATTTCGTCAGAAACTCTATTTCCACACTCTCATTCTCAGCATTCATACCATATGCTGCATAATGTATAAGACGATTCAGGGATGTTATGTTGTCTTTCAGTGATTGATCTTTATCAACCGAATAAATACTCCCAGCTAGGCACGTGTGACATATTCCCCATTCCATCATTAGCTTTATGATCGGTCATCTGTAGCTTGAGCAGACCTGGATTAGATGCCAGACAGGCTCTAAAATTCCCTGGCCATCAGCCCCATCTACATCCTTCACATCAATAATGAATTAACTTATGTGAACTGCAGTGAGACCATTTCTAAATTTAGCTACTATACAGTCTCCTCACGTACGAGCCGCCATCAGGCTGTCACTGTAGGGTTGCCCCTCTATCAAAATACTCATACACCTGTACAAATACACACACAGCTACATACGGACACACTCTCTCTTGGTCAATGTTGCAATTACATGTCAACAGGGAAAAAATTGCTCCAACAAAGGCAGTGGCAGTTGCCGAAGCTCAGGGGAGGAGAGGTTAATTACTCCACAAATGGCTAAAGCAAATGACTAAAAGACTACATCAAGCACACAGGCAGCCCTATGAGAAAAGAAAAGACTGGCCAACTGAATAAAAGCAATCATATGTTCAGGTGTTGGTACACCCTATTTAGGGAAGCTGCAGCCACCCGTCTTTAATCTTAGACCCTTAAATATCTTAAACAGCTTTTATAAATATCCCTCATCCAAGCATTTTCCGTTTCAATGACATGACAAAATTTTCAATTGAATCAAATTTAACTGGAAAATTACAATGAAAGTAAGTGGAATTTACTGAAATTCAAAATGCATTCTGTTCTTTATATTGTACATTGCTTTACAATTCTAAAAAAAAAGATGATTCTTTTTATCTCTTTTTATCTTACAGTTCTGACTTTTCTTGCAATTCAGTTTATCTTTCACAATTCTCATTATTCTAAGAAATAAACTGAATCCAGGCAAATGTGTGATATTTCTATTCTATTCTGTACTGTTCTGTTGTATTCTATTTTATCCCTTGGTGCAAATAAGCCTGATACAATTCTCTAAAATTTTCTTGTACTGTGAGATTTCTATCACACAATTCCAAGTTTATATCTCGTAAATCTACAGTGGGTACGGGAAGTATTCAGACCCCTTAAATTGTTCACTCTTTGTTATATTGCAGTCATTTGTGTATAACCATCTCAAGGACGATGAGAAGAAATGGACAGCACCAGAGTTAAATATATGAGTGTCACAGCAAAGGGTCTGAATACTTAGGACCATGTAATATTTCAGTTTTTCTTTTTTAATAAATCTGCAATCTGTGTGTTTTTCTGTCAATATGGGGTGCTGTGTGTACATTAATCAGGGGAAAAAATTAACTTTTTTAGAAAATGGCTGCAATATAACAAAGAGTGAAACATTTAAGGGGGTCTGAATACTTTCTGTACCCACTGTATCTAGACCTTTTTTCAAATTTGCAAGGCTTTGGCAGGTCAACATTTTAAGTTTGTCTTAAACACATTGCTTTTCTAGTTTTCTAGGATGTAAGAATTACATCCATATAAATTTATTTCAGTTTTAATTGTACGTCCTTACATTTGAACTGCAAATCTGCATTCAAAATCAGAAACTGAACAGACACTCTCAATTTAATTCTGAATGAAAAATCCTGCCTGGTGCTGTGTTTGAGCCAGGGTATGAATGTCTATATCTCTGTTGTAAGATAAAAAGTCATTTTGAATCATAAATGTGATTTGAAACTAATGTCTGTGTCACAGCTCTATAAAACACTATATTACAGTGCATTAGTGACACATTAGCGTGACGCTGGATTTCCGAAACTGGTGGTACTGCTGCCAGAGAGACCTCCCCTTCCCCCACACGGCTCTTTTGTGAGTGCACATGAGATGACCAGGGCCAGGCAAGCAGCTTTCAGCTCACCACAGATTCAGGGGGATATCATGGTTTTTAGGGCTTGAATCAAGCGGCTTACCCGTTTAATTTGTGAGATTACTCCTCTAATTTCTCACTAAAATAAACCACTCAGCTCCGACATATGGAATGTTTTAAACTTTTCTCCATGCGAAACCCCACTCGGATCGCATTAAACCATTGTCTTATGCTCTGGGTCACATGTATGACACTTTTACTGGCATCTGTTTCATCTGTTAACGTTGTAGGATCTCGCACATCCACACGCACATGCAAATACAGAATGTTCACTAACACATACACTCTGGCATATGCCTCTAGTGCTTAATAGCACCACTCCTCCACATCTCTGACGTCAGCGAGTTTTGCACATGCTCACGTGACTCACACTTTTGCATTGCACATCACATGATCAAAGAGGTAATCTGATATCATCTGGCAGTGGGGAATATGAATGGGGACATGCCACCTACTGCGATGCTGTCTGTCAGCCTGCGCTTCGGGGCTAATGCATGTAAAAGAAAATCTGTCCAATGAATTTTTCTCTGCTGCCTAATGAAATTTAAACAGCCTAATGTGACGCTCTGGGTCCTCGGGTCTGTTATTCTTGATGTCTGTAAACTCCACAGAATCACGATAATGTCTCTTCTAGTAAAGGAGGATAAAGACAACAGCGAATTCACAAAAATCGACACCTAAATACATACTAAATTTAGTACTACAATGCAGGATTACAAATGAACTCTACTTCACTGAAGTGTTTATTGTTGTCTTGGATCAATAAGAAGGTCTTAAGGTAAATAGACTAATCGTTACTGTTTGCTAATGCTAACGCTGAATAAAAACGGTTAACTATTCATGGGTTTTGATAAAACGCAGACCTGATGGACTAGCGGGAGATAGAGTCAGTGAGCTGTGGCCTGTTAATACTAGCGAGGTCAGTACGTTTATGTCCAGAAGCCATTTTCCCCACTGCTCCATTTAATTTGGACATGTAGCCGTAAATTATAGAACGGTGCGGTGCTATGTTATGCTTTGAGTAAAAAATAGCTTGTTTTGATATAAGTGAACATCTCAAATTAAATAAAAAATTAGACTCTTGTGTTAAGTAAATCTCTGGAGGGAAGAAGAAGAAGAAAGAATTTCCAACTGCATCTATATTTAACAGCACCTTGGGACATGGAAACAGAGAGTACTGACAATGCAGTCATAATCAAACAGTTATTTTCAGGTTAAATTGGATTATTTTAAGATGACTTTAAAGTAACAGCTCACCCAAAAATAAATCTTCTGTCATTATTTACTCACCCCAGTGTTGTTCCAAATCAAATGACTTTGTATTTTCGGCACACAAAAGGAGAAAGAAATATAAAAATGCCACTGAACTTGGGCTTTTTTAAACTTTAAAAGGGATGCAAAAGCATCATAAAAGAATTATAAAAAGCACTACATTTAAAGTTCTCTGTCCAAGTCACTTTGTGTGAGGAACATAATTGAACTGAAATTAATTTTTCTGTTTAGAAATTTGTTTTGAATCAAATTATATAATAAATCAATTGACCCGTTCGCAGGTTGGATCATTTAGCTTTTAAATTAAATTTATTGACTCACATGAAGGGGCGATCAGCAACTTAAATTTCCGTCTGTATGTCACCCAGAGTTTATGAATGACTTAACATACTGCACCTTGTCATATGGGCCCCTTATTTAATAATCTTATGATACCTTTGCTTACCTCAAAGGGGACATTAGATGTAAAATTCCCTTTTGCATTGTGTTTGCATATAAATGTGCCACCCTACAATGATAAACATCCATTCGCTGCATTTTTTAAAATCCCCCCAAAAACCTGGTCTCAATCATTGATCTTCTGATGGACTGTCCTCTATGAACATATTTCCACTCTCGGCCAGTTCAAATGCTCCGTCCGCCATTTTCTCCACACCCATTCAAACAGCTGTAGCGACCATAATATCTCATAAACAAGGCAGCTGTTTTGTAGATGGATGTAAAAGTAAACATAAGAGTAAACATCAGAGCAACTGAGGACGCAGTGGATTAGTTTTGTTTTTGATGGTATTGCTTACAACACAACACAAAAAAACAGAAGAGAGGGGTGGGGTGAGGACTAGCTTATTAGCATTTAAAGATACATGCACTGAAACGGCTCACTGTTGTAAAAATGTGTTGTTTTATACGACCACTGATCAATTTGAACCAATGTATGTTACAGACATTTTATGAAGAATCATAACAACTTGTGGAAAACAAACATCCAATGTCTCCTTTAAGTTTAAAACTCATTTAAACTCATTTCTTCCCAATACAGTCAAGCTAAGCTGATGACTCTCTCAGCACATGCTCAAGAGGTGTTCTCACTCTGCTTGTGAAAAGCAAGTGACTGAATGACATCGTCTCTGCATGCACTGTATCGACTCACATTGCAGTCCAGTAGATCTATACTGTCCAGGCTCTTGCTTCTGTGAATGCGACCCTTGATCCTGCGCAGTGATGGTTTACCCTGACTCGCAGCCGCAGCAGGTGGCGTCGCAGCAGAGGCAGCAGAAGCAGCAGAGGCTGCGGGGGCTTCTGAATCAGGTGGCACCCTGCAGCGAAGAGACATTAGCACATAATCATACGGCATGCTGGGATCCTAAATGTCCAGTCAGACCAGATGCTACCTACATTTACACACTTTTGTCCAAAGCACCTTCGATTCAACATACTGTTTAAAAGTTTGGGGTATGTTGTTTTTAAAAAAATGTTAAATTAGTAAGGACACATTCAGTTGAACAAAACTGACATAAAAGAAACCTAATAATGATTTTCAACATTTCATCCATTTCTTTAAATCAGCATATTAGAATGATTTATGAATTATCATGTGACAATGAAAACTTGAAGTAATGACTGCTGACAATTCATCATTACGCTATAAAACACAAAACATAGAACATTCAACAATATTACTGTTTTACTGTATTTATGATTACATAAATGTAGCCTTGATGTGCATAAGAGACATAATTCAAAGATATTAAAACATCCTTCAAACAGCACATTTTTGAGCAAAATATACGTTTTATCATACATCCCCATGCAATCAAACCCAGGACTCATTTTTGAGCTACTGTAAGGAACACCTACCTGTATTAATTACAAGTTAAATAGTATAGGTAAGTTTAAGGCAAGCACTTTTGTACTCATAAGATCTCAAGGGGTCAATCAGGGACATCTGCAATTTACTTGATGGTGCAAGAAATATACACATCAGAGTTTAGGTGTCATCACTCGTCCATGATTACCTAATCCAACTAAAAGCCAAGCTTATCATAAAAGGGTCTTACGTAACTCTACAGTCACCACTAGGATAGACTGACTGTTTTTTTGTTAAGATTAGACTTTGTATAATGTGCCTGCATCAAAGATTCCAGAAACGTTTCTCACACTAACACCCATATGGATCTCTCTTCTCTCACAGGAGGAGTCTGCTAGCGTGAATTAGTGCAAAGAGCAATTAAACCCTCTGGATATATTGGCCATGATAGCTTTAATGCTCTCATAAAAATGCTGTCTCCATAATTAGAGGTTCTTTCTAAGGCAAGCATCACTGTTATCGTTGCTCACATTTACGGTAAGGGATTTAAACAACCCCTCACCCTAAGTTATTCATTTTAGGGCGTGAAAGCATTCAGCATGGTTTGTACTCAGGAGATGAATGATACCCCAAATCATGCATGAGGAGGAGTGTGCCATTACTTTTCAGTGACCTAAAAAAAAAAATGTGTATCTAGAAACCAAATATCACTGAGAGTACTAATTCTCTCTCCCACTTTTTCTCTGTTTGGGCAAAATCTATAAGGCTACTGTAAGCAGGTGATCCCTAGGGAAAAACCAAAGGGGGATTTGTTTGAGTTCTGTCACTGGGTGATTTATGTAACCTCAGTGGCCTTTAGGAATGAGTATCACCTTCCAGTTTGATTTTCCTGCTGCTGTCTCCTGTCAAACTGAAGAGACAAGAGATTCCGAAGTGCACACAAACACAGTGAGAACAGCAGAATCTATATATATATATATATATATATATATATATAGCTCCAACATTATTTACATTCTAAAAAAACAATACAGCATATAAAAATAATATGAAATGCATCCAGTAACTGAACATGTGGGTCAGAACCTCTATTCCTGTTTAAGAGGGCAGAAAAAAAACTAAACCCAAGCCTAAACCTGACCAAATAGGCCACTCCAATTGTGAATTTTCAGGATCCATCTTCTCCATAGCCAGTTTCTGTTCCCAAAGGGCAGACAGGCTGAGTGACAGTGGCCCTTCTGTCCACTTCCTCTAATTTTTACATGGTGGTCAGGCTGATACACGTGCTCTTTCGCTCCCTGGCAGAACACACTCAACAATTCATTCCCCAAACCGGAGAGCAGTCTGGCCAAAGTGAGAGCCTTGGATCCCATTTGCTGCTGTGAATCCCTCTGATTGGCAGGCAGAGCACCAGAGCTGGGCTTCTCTCCTGTGACCTCCGCATTGCCCACGATCCCTAGAGGATTTGCACTAAACCCAAGAGCACCGCATTCAATCTGGACCGGCTTCTGTTGCCACCAAGCTCCCTCTCTCCCTTTTCTCATTTCTCTCTCTCACACACAGACTGTCTGTTATTCTGGGGACTCATTCACACACTGTACTAAGCAGAAGCTTAAACCCTCTGCAGTACAAGAGTGGAAGAATTTAACTAAAACTTATAATGGATTCACATAACACAAGTATTTAGAAAACCAATCTAACAATTAAATATTTCTCTATTATTTTAACATATAAATGTTAAATTGTTTATTTTAGACATGTAAAAGCTAATTATTTCATGTTTCTGTTGTCTAAATATGCTTACTATTTTTCAGCACATTATAAATGGATCTGCTAAGGGGCTTCTTAATACTTGGGGGGGGGGGGGGGGAATAAAAATTGAAATGCCCTGCCTTTCGGAAACTAAAATAACATTTTTCGCTTTTTGCTTTATCGTGTCTGGTTAAGACAAGGTGTAAAAGTAAAACAAGGCCAGGGAGCAGGTCCCTCAATAAGACTAGAGATGGGTACGGTGAAAAAAAAGAGCACAGTAAAATGCTGATCATTTATCACACTCTAGGCTGGATTATTGTGCAAAGTAAAAAAAAATGGCTAAGCTGCTGCTAATTTTAGACCAGGAAAATATTAAATGTTGAAGTGTCCTTTCCTTGGCCCTTAAGAGTAATGCACTAAAATATTAAGCATTCTGCCCTGTTTATCCACCCCTCTCAACCTCACAACAAACAAGAGCATTTCCTTCAAAAGAAAAAACACTCCTCATGACTCCTCTAAGAGGTGAGCTTCATGAATGTTACATGAAGTCTTGCCTAGAAATAGCAATTCTTCCAGCTCAGTGTGAGTGTTTTAAGAGGTCACTGGCACTGGGAGATCCTGCAAGCACTGATTACTGTACCGCACACACATTACACATTTAACAAATCATTACTTGGCAGTCAATGGGACAGTCACAAGCTTCTCGGTTTTAATCTAAAATATCTTAAATTGTGTTCTGAAGATGAACAAAGCTTTTAAGGGGTTTGGAACGACATGGGGGGGTAAGTGATTAATGACAGAAAATATATATTTTGAGGTGGTTTAACCCTTTAAAACCATTTTCTCATAGCATAATTAATGTAACTCTATATCAATATATCAGTCAGTGTAACTATACCCCCCCCCCCCAAAAAATGTTCTGTTCTTGAAATTAATTAATTAGATTACAATTTGCAAACTTCTGACAACCCTAATATAAATATTTATTTAGATAAATCTACATATGATTAGATAGATTAATAACCTTTTTAAAGAAATTACATTTAAATAAAAGGAAGTAACGAACATCTATCAATTCAGTCTTTTTCTGTCAAGACATGCTTATATGATGAAGTGAACTAAATCTGACTGCCTCATCATCAATAGCAATATACTGATACAGAATCACATTTATTGTGTGTGTTAAAATAGCCCACTGCTGTCAGCATCTATGGTCCAGTGAGCAGTGCGTTAATATGGAGCGCTGTTGAGCTTCAGGTGTCCCAAGTTCGAGTTCCGGTTCACAAACCTTTCCCCATCCTATTTTCCTCTCTTTCTCTCCCATTTCACTTCCTGTCCACCTCTTGTCCTACTTAAATAAAGGCATAAACGCCAAAAATAAATCTCACAATAGCAAAACAGCTCACTGCCAAGGATGTGTGATCATTCACGCCATGCTCGGCATGCTCCAACAGAGGTGATGTGCTCGTGTGAGGGTTCAGCGTAAACAGATAGCCCAGCAAGGCCATGCCGTATGACATTGTATGGTCGGAGGAGCAGAGACCTTGTGCCGATGTAGATCCATTACTCAGTTCAGTGATTGTGACACTACCTTGTTATGATACATTCATTCAATAGGATGCCAAGGTGAGGGCAAGGAGCTTTGATGTATTCATATCAGTGATGTACACAGCACCTGATATGAGTGAATACTAGACAACGCTCTGGTGTGTGCTGATTGCAAGCTGGGATAGTTTTAAGGCTAAACTGCATGACTAAGATAGAGGAAAGTGTCCTGAGGATACTACCAGTCATCAAATCTTTCTCAGATGAGAAAGGGATGTGCTTTGAGGGATGTGCTTTGACCAAGACCAGTTTCAGGTCCAAACTGCATTATGTTCAAAGAGCAATGTTTCTCTACAAATCCATATGCAAATCATGATTAAATGACAAACCCCCGTTACTTTTTAAGTCTCCATGGGGGTGTGGTTTAAAGACCCATGTTACTGGCTAGTTTTTTTCACACAATGACCCTGCATTCAAGCTCGGTAACAAGGTGTATCCAAACAGTCTGATGTGACTTTATGCTCTATAGCCATTCTTGGCACGAAAAGCTAGAAGCTTTCTGCAGAGCAATCAAGTGCAACTTACCAAAGACATCAAGGGTCACACTAAATTTGCAAATGCATCCAAATTCTTAAAACTCATCTGGGAACTTTTGTACGGAGTTCATGAAGTAAACACAGAAGCAGAGATGCAGACGCAACAAACAGCTTTAGTCTAAGTAGCCCTTCTGTAATGATTCCTCCTCTTCACCCGTCATTCAGAAGTTAATCCGCAACACTGATCCCTGAATACCATTAACCCTACACAGGCTACTATGACCTGGACAAACAGGACATGAAATGTCTTTCACCCTTCTTTGTCTTTCCCTCTGCTTTCCTAAAATGACTCTGTAATCATGAAAACTATATTAATGCCACTAAAGAGTTTAGAAAGTCACTACAAAGAAAGGAATACTACAGCAAGCATAAAACTTTAAGCATGTGAAAATCTGTGTGTTGGTGGTCACATTGATGGGATAACTGTAAATAATCTTAGCAGTGGACCTTTGACATGAGATGACCAGGAGCAGAACAGGAAGCGACATGCTGATTAGGTGGACCAGACAGCTTCGACAGATGGAGAGGGAGATTAGGGATATAGACGTGTATCAAACATGACAGTACAACGGTCACAGGCCCATGCTTAGTGTCTCCCACTGTCCACCCGTCCTGACTGCAAGAGCAGTACACAAACATGACCTGGCATCTGCACCTAGAACAAAACACAGGTCTAGCTACAAATTCTTATTAAAAAAAAGAAGGCAAAGTCCTAAAAATAAACACCTCTGATATGTTTTTCAATTCAGTTCAATTCAGATTTATTTGTATAACGCTTTTCACAATACATACCATTGCAAAGCAGCTTTACACCAAAGTAATGTTTTACAGTATATGTAGTAGTAGTTTGTACATGTACATATGGCATA
>JAUCMS010000127.1:11960306-11972253 GCA_032357445.1 Enteromius radiatus | reverse complement strand
CCATTGATGATTAAAAGGATTATTATCACGAGAACCTTGTATCTGCCTGCTTGCTTCGCCACATGCAGAGCGTGACATATATATATATATATATATATAATTTTATATTTTACTATTTAAAAAAATGACACAAGGATAGTGGGAAGTCAGAGGATAACTACACAGAATATGAATTCAATGTCTTTGATGACATGTGACAGCAGAAGCAAAACAAAAACAAATGCACTACAGGCATGTAAGAATCACATGACCAAAAGGCAAATTTTTCTTGTTAGAACGTCCATCCTGGTCAGAGAGCATGAAGGTCAGATAGAAAGTGGCGTGTCAGCAACTTGCATGCTCTGAGGTCTTTAATAAAAGAAAATAGACTTCTCTGTCTCTTTTATTTCGTCAATACTTGTTTGTCGACAGGCCATTGAGACACTTCAAATCATGACTTTAAAATGAAGAACTGGATAATAGCCATCTTTTTAATGAGCTTTGCAGATGAGTAAAACAGTATGCATTTAAACAAACACTCTATTCATATTTATACATCTAAATACACACAGAAAGAAACTCACGAGTATTCAAAAGCCATCGCAGGACACAAAAGTTTCATTTACTAAATTTAGAAACAAAGTCCTGAAAATGCATTTTATGCTCGTCATCATCAGTTCAGTCTGTCTAATCCGTTCTAATTACAATGATAAACACTGCATAATTCATGTTGCGCTGGCCTTTTTGCAATACATAATTTATATATGTTTAATAAATTCAAGCACAGAACTGACACTTGTGTCCCAGCCAATTATCATCTTTGCTAAAAGTGTGCGGGACTCTCTAAAGAACTACTAATACTTTATAATGCCATTTAAAAAAAGGTCAAACAATCTAAGTGACATCGTCTCATCCAGCATACCACATTTTTGGTGTTTCCTATCTCATTCACTCGTCACATTAAATGTGTTTTAATGTTTTTCAGGGCGGTCTCTCACCAGCGAGCAGGAGTCTGGGCAACAGAAGTAGCCCAAGGTCAGGAGAGGCGGTTGGTACACTCACACTTGCACAACAGCAGACAGCCACAGCAGGTTTTCCTATTAAAACCTCACACCTTTCCGTCACAGGTGACAGTGAGGTGCTTAACTGAGGAGATGGCGACTGGCACGCTGAGCAGAGGACACACATTGATTAAAGCTGGCATTTAAAAACTACTTGTCGTAGTTTGTCTGCTTTGAGAAGCACCGGATGGGTTTAAGATGGAGATTTCCCCCGGGGACACGGTGCATCTGAACGTGTTGATTATCCTCGGCCATAAGTTACACCCTCAACTGGCAATTAATCACATGACCCACCATGGCGAGGTTAATTCTGAAGCCTTGGACAACAGCCCCTTTCATTCAATCACGGATGGAAATCTAACAAAGATGCCCAATAATATGAGCACACACAGAGACTAATAAGAAGATGAATGCTGCTACATAGGGAGAGAAAATCAAACAAACAAATAAACAAACAGATGCCCTTATTAGGCAGATTCGGGTGAAGTCAGGCAACAGAGACAGACTGCGCCGTCCACCAGCTGCTAGTTGTCACACCAGTAACTGCAGTAAAGGACCACTGTAACTGAACCCTCACATAGCAACCCACTCATAATCGGCATGATGCCTGGTCATCACCATCAACTGCTCCCTTGGGGCATGAAAACTGTGGATTGAGACATTTAATACTAACATGTATAAACATAATACATGCATACATAGGAAAAAATGATACTTGAGCATGGGAATCTTTCCACAAAGACTTTAGCTTTACTACATGCCAGAAAATGAGCACGCCATTTTGACAGCTGGCACACTTGTAATATGAAATATGCACAAAGTCATCTAAAATGCATGTAAACGAGCTTCCATTGGAATACACCACTTCCTGTTCTTTCTCCTTTCGCCTCGGTTAATCTCCGATGCTACAGTTTCCCACGCATGAGCCGATACCTCCAGAGGCATCAGGAAGACGTTAGATGAGGTCGAGACCCTCTAGTTCCTGTCATAGCCCTTCTAGTCAACTTTAAAAAAAGGTTAAGGGAGTCAGCGGATCACTGCTGTTAGAGCAGGCAGTGGACACACACTGAGACTGATTACTGCAAAGAAGTATTAGAAAATGTTAACTACTATTGGAATTGATATTCGCAGTGCTGTCTGCTCATCACATACTGAGGGTGTGGTTTGGAAAATAAATCACAGTTCCCATAGTTAACTATTTATTTCAGATGGGAAAATAAAAATAAAAAACATACAGATTTGTACTATTTTTAGAAACAAACAGGATAGCTAAAAAAAAAGTTCCCCCAACTTGGTAAATGAGAAGAAACAAACCCAATATTTTTCTCTTCTCAAACATTTGTCTCTTATGCTCTTATTAAAAATGCAACAAACACTCTATAATGTGAAAAATTATTCAATTATTTTTATTTAATTATAATATTAATTATTATCAAAAATTATTCAATTTTCTGTTTTAATATACTTTATTTAAGATGTTTGTTCCTGTCAATGCTGAATTTTTCAGTAACCATCTTTAGTGTCATTCTAATTTGTTTTAAAAACATTTATTAATGCTGTTAAAACCAATATGAAAAAAATAGTTGGTATTACCTTGTCATTTTTTATCAATTTAATGCATCCTTAAAGTATCAATTTATTTTAAAAAATCCAGTCCCACTTTACATTAGGTGGCCTTAACTACTTACTTTTAAATTAATCATTTGGTACAATGCAGTCATTGTGGACCTACACCTTTTACTTTGTACATATATTTTTAAAAATACCTGTTATGATCAGCTGGAAGTGTCAGCCCAGCTCCCTGGCTGGCACTCCAGAATCAGGCTATATATGTGTGTGTGTTTTCTGCTGTTTTCATGCCTGGACTCACTCTCACAAACTCATGTCTGTTGTCATCCTGGACTTTCATTCATGTCTCCGCTCACTCTATGTGTTGCCACGAGTGTTCATTCATGTCTCTGCCCCGCTCATCTGTCACCATAACAACTCATTGTTTTGCTCCACCCATTGACCTAGATACACCTGTATAATTACCGGAAGTATTTGTATTCTTGTTACGGTCCATTGCACTGTCTACCTGTTCGTTTTCATCCGTGTATTCTAGTTCGTGTTTCCTTGAGTTTTGTATTATCTGGATTTATCGTTGCCGACCCTTGCTCTCGCCTGGATATTTGCCCTATATGGTTTGTTATTGGTACTGACCCACGCAAAGTTCTACGACCACTCTCTCTGTCTCTGCCTCGGATATCAACGTTTGCTGGCCATCGACCCTGTCTATTTCACTCTGTGTTTTCAATAAAGTAGCTTTGCAAATGATCCCGCACGTCTCCTCGCCTCCTGATTGTGACAATACCTATATGTAATTACATCTGTTATACATTTTTGTTCTTATATAATTACACTATTGACCCATCCCTTACACCTTAACCCACCCTTAACCTACCCATACCACCAAACCTGTCCCTAACCTTAATGTATCCCACTTCAACAGCAACAAAAGTGTTTTGCAATACAATATGAACACAATAAGTAAATTTTACTTATTTTTTGGTGTACGTAAATAATAGTTAAGGCCACCTAATATAAAGTGTGACCAAAAATCCTACTCTGTGTGTGCATTATATACATATATATATATATATATATATATATACATATAGGCTATATGTGTGTGTGTATGTAACAAGTCTAACATTAGACCATAAAGATCAGATTCTAAACATCACTTGAAATATAATTTGTTTTTACTTGCAATATTGACATTCCAGTCCTTTCTTTCACAATTCCAGGAAATGCTATGTAAGACATATTCCTTCCTGGGCCCCTCTGGACACTTTGGCATAATTCAAACACTGGCCTCCTGTATGCAGGAGGGACTCGCTGTCACCCAGGGCCAAAAGAAGTAAACAGGGGTCGAGGTCTTGGGCTAAGAGCTCAGTACAAGTCGAGCCATGAGGCAGGACTGGAGAAGTGATTTATGACAGTTGTCCAGAGGGCAGGGAAGAAGGCAGAGGACAGCCGAAGCAGGTGAGGGGGAAGTGCCAGACAGTAAGGGCAGAGTGCTGTGGCATTTCATAGCAGGCAGAGACAGAAGGCCGCAGCAGTCCCACTCTGCCTCCTACATCTCTCACTCACTCGCTCTTTCATCATCATCTCTTCTCTTTAGTCACTAGTGCCCCACACTGAGAAAAGTGCTGACGGCTCCCGGAGTCTTACAGGTCTGGAAGAATCTCAAACATATTAGCGATGGAACTTTCTGTACCCACACCCTAAAACACTCAATTAAACAGCCGCTTGTAATTGGACAGATGGACAAACAAAGGCAACCAAATGGATCAACCAAAAATACTGAAATTGTTCTTAAAATACAAGAACACATATTTTGTGACTGAACTATTATATAACACCATATCTTTTATATGAATTACTTTTAAAATAATATTAAATATATTTCATATAAAATATAAAATTTTTACAAAAATGAACCAATCAATTTTCTGAGAATAAAGTCATCAAATGAAGTTGTTAAGATATTACAGTACACGTATGAAGTAAACACATTCTTCAGCGCATACAGGCTGAAATAACGCCTTCGTCTTAACAAGGGGGTCGTCAGAATCTGACAGTGTTTCCATGGTGATGGGGCGAATGGATTTTCAGCTCTTCCAGTGGAAATTCTCTCTGGAAAGCTCAATTTCCTAATTCAAAATGAGTAGAGGAGATGCAGAAATCAACATACAGTAAATATAGGACAATGCACTGTGATTACGTGAGTTGCAAATATCAACTGTGTGTGCTCAGATTTTAGTCCATCAGAATTCAAGCATGTGCACACTTAGTCAATTTCAATCATTGGATAAATGATGATCTGAGAACTAAATGAAGAGATGGTTCTACTAATGTGCTACTGAAAACAGATTCTTGGGTGCAGTTTCAAGGGTCCTGTTGTTGCCATGGCATCAAGACACTGTAGCCAAAGGCAAAAAATAAAAATAAAACAAAGTACATAAATAATTAAATTCTCAGCAGTTTTACATGAGAGAAAAACATCATGTAAGTGTCCCTCTTTTTTGGCTTCTTTACTTCAAATAATATTTTACCCAAAAATATATGATTTTCTTTATGTATTCTTTACGTATTTTGAAGAATGTTGGTAAACATACAGTTTTGGTGACCATAGACCTTATTAAAAAATATCTTTGCAAATGATTACAGGATTTTTATTTCTGGGTGAACTATCCCTTTAACAGCTTCAGAGTAACCAATCAGAATTTAGCTTCAGGGATGAAATCACTATCGTGTATTTTCCAGTATCTTCATGAGGTGATAGAACAAGTTGTATATCTTACAGTAAAACATAGAATTTACGGGGAGGTTATTTTGAGGTAAGTAATCCTGAAAGTAAAAAATTTCACACATAATTTAATTTGTAATCATGATATATGATCATCAGCAGATTCTCACACAAGCTTTTCATTTGAAGTATTTGCTAAATACAGCACACTTTGTACTTGATTTGAATTGAAACAGTTGAAGAATAAGAGACGGGTTTCTAAATGACATCAATATGTATGAGAATATTACGGCACCGTTAGATATGATGTCCAAAAAACAAATTACTTATTTGTTAGAGTTGTGTCAATACTGTCTGGGACAACTTTATAAACGTTAGAGAGGGAGATAGAGAGATAGATAGAGACAGAGAGAGAGAGAGAGAGAGTTTTCCACTCTTATATTTTGGCAAACTCGTTTGTTTAAAATCTAGTCCACTTTTCAGACACATCAGACAGCTTCCTTTTTCCATTATGCAAGGCCAAGCTATTTAAATTTATGTAATTAAATTTACGTTCTTCAGGAGCTTCCTTTGTTTGAAACATGATGCTGAGCAATGCCTCGTGTGCGTGCGTTTCACTGTGATTAATTCAGCATCCTCTCTTTGTTTATTTTAGCTGTTTACAGCATCAGGCCTGGTTCTGAATGAATGCCAATGCCAGAAGTGGGAAGGAGGGGGTATATTTCTGCTGCACCAGCCACTTCTGCATTGGCTCATCAAGGTCAGCCAATAAGCAGAGAGCCAGGGCCTGTGGAGGAAGAAACCTGAACCAGCACAGCATCACAGCACGGCCCACACAAATCATGGCAAGCCGGGATGCTCCATAACTACAGGAGATAGGAGACAGTGTCCTGTTTCGAAACTAAATTCCTAACTTTTTAACTAATTTTGAAGGAGGGTCTATCTGACTGATGTTTAACTTCTTCAGAGCTTTGTTTTAAATAGACTACTTTTGATCTCCATCTTAAAAGATCCCACTTCTAAAATAAAGAAATTAATTTCTAGAATTTTCTGATAACTTACTCGCGCCCATGTAACCCGAGATGCCCTCCTTTTTGAGGATAACATTCCAGGATTTTTCTCCATACAAGTGGACTTTATGGGTGGCCAATGATTTGAAGGTCTAAAATGTAGCTTCAAAGGGCTCTACATGATCCTAGCCTATAGGAATATGGGCCTTATAAAGTGAAACAATCAATCATTTTCTTTAACCACAAATGCTTTACCCCTTTTCTTGTTTACCAAAAATGCTTGGCCTTGCATTAGCTCTGTGATACACATGCTTGTCTTTATTAGATGTTATTGGAAAGTTCATGCATGATGTAGGCAGAAGTAGCCAACCCAGTGTTTACAAAAATGTAAAACAATGATCAGATGATTTTAAAGTTGGAGGGGAAAATGAAATCAAGTTCAAAGACAAACAACTAACCATGCAAGACTGGTCAGTACTTCCACCTATATATATATATATATATATATATATATCAAATAAAATAATATAAAAAAATTCAAGGCAGTGGAACCACCGAAGGACTTGCTTTGTAGTTAGCCATTTGTGAATGCACTTTCTGAGCTCTCCTATGGCAATGCATTTAGTTAAACAATCCACAATCTCTTACATAATTCAATAATTTCATAACATCTCTGTGGTCTTTTCTGAAACGGCCCATTAAAGTATGTACTCTCTAATGTTTGCCTGAGTGGTTGGATCGATAAAGCTGATTAAAGCCCAAGCCACATCAGTGCACACATGAGACCTATCAATAATCTCACTTCAACCAGTCAGGCAGAACTCCTACATAAAAGAAAGCACTCTGAAATTTCAAGCTTAAGGGAGCTGGAATGAAATGATACGGGGCCCTAATCCATCACAGCCTACTCTTGATTTGACCTCGCCAGAACGTAATCAAATTACACTTTTTTAGTGTACAACAAAAGACCAAAAAAAGAAGAGCGCAAAGGAATTTGAAATAAAAGATATGGTAATACTAAGGATGCACAACACATAAAAGCAGGGATGTTGAGAAAGGTGGTGACAATTCTGGGGACCCCATGCTGCTGGGGGGCCAGATGATTTCAACTAAGTAGTGCCAAAGCATCAAACTAAAAAAAAAAGTTTAGAATGATAAGTCAGTGACTTTCAAGAATTCATATGCTTTTCAGCTGGCTTCAGATGTAAAGTGCAACTTTAAAGATTTAAGATGGATGAAACAAGCTGGATCCGTGAAAAACTCTCTAGCAGCAAAGTTTGAGGGGACAGATCCATATGAGTTTACTGACTTTTAAGTTTAATATAAAATCTGGCAGCAGTACTGGCCCAAGTGAGCTCACCCACACTCAGCAAATATACAGCAACAGACTCCCTGGCAGTCTATTCAAGGACATCCCATTAACAAACGCAAGGGGCTGACTGACAAGTTGTTGATCCAATCGCAAACGTCCCCAGGAGTCTCTGGCGGTTTTCCCCGCGGCCACTGAGTCACTTGCACATTTCACAAACATGGCCTCTCAGCCAGCATCAGTCAGGAACTATTTAGTGGCGCTCTGAAAAATCTCATTGGTTTGTCCCCTAACGGCCAGGAGTGGAAAGGGTAACCTAATGCAGGCTGACAGTCCTCTTCTCACCGTCCACACTGTTTCCTCCTTTTTCTTTCTTTCTTAGTCTAAGGTGCTTCACACTAGAGCTTTTGAAGTGGTTTGTAGTCAGTTTTGATGACAGGGTTTAGTTTGTTCAGTTACTGTGAAAGCTTTCTCTTTGCGCCAGTGACTTACTGTGGTTCAGAGACAGATACTACAATGGCTGCATCTTAATTTGCATTATGCAGAATTAGGATTAGTGTCTCTCGAATCACAATGCATTGAAAATTATATTCAAAAGGTGCCTATTACTATTTCTGGTGAAGTATGCAAAGTTTCTGTATGGACTAATATATTCACTGAAGCCCTAGTAGATTTAGATATGTATTCATCTTAAAGGTTTTAACTAAAGAAATGATGAATATGAAGTTAATGAGATCGGCATTAGTGATTACCTACAAATGCAAATAGTACACAAAGTTCTGCACAATCAAGATTCATTATATTATTCATTAAGTCATCATATGATGCTCTATTTCTCAATTAACACCATAACCAAAAGTATGTACTGTCCTGTCAGGAGGAAAGTACATTATTTAGAAGTGTGGGAATTGGGATGCAGCCAAAGTGAAAACAAACCAGGGGGCAGAAGTAAGAGGGGTGGAATCAAACTCAAAGCCAAACAACTGAATGAAATGTGGAAACTGCCAAATCGTGTAAATCAAACACTGAGTTAAAGAAGAATAGAATAAAGTGCTTTCAATGTAGCTTGTCAGTTCTAAAAAACAAACTTTATAACAATGTGTCTTTTGTGCTTACCAAGAGTCACAGACATATAAAATTGACAGTACCTTACATTATGATCTACTTTTAAATGTGTGGAGATTCTATTCACTTTTCATAGTTTCTCATGCCACTCAGCTGTGATCTGTAAAGAATGATGAATTAGACAATCCTCAAAAAAGTAAATGTTTCATTAAATATTGTATAGATATTCTAAAAGCAAAACTACATTATATTATATACTGTAAATGCATATTCACTAAATGCCAATGCTTAAGAACACAGCTGTAGTCTTTCTTCTAATAATATGCAGATGCAATATAATATAATAAGCCTATATAATGGCCATTGGTATCTTTCAACAGCTACTGTCAATTTCTCAGGAAAATATCTTAAAAATGATTTTCTATGCAATGTTTTGTACAACGAATTTAGGGTAGGCAAATTAATTATGCAAGTACTTAGCTCATGGTAAAACAAAGACTAAACTATGCACCTTCTTGTACTCCTGGATCTTCTTAAAAGTCTTTAAGTATGCACTAAACCCAAACACTGGGAACAAACATGTGTCTATGTAAACAGAGATTCTGAATAAATGGAGTACTCAGAAAAGTCTTTTTAGTCTGCCAAGTTACAGCTGGAGTCTTAAACTGTAAAACTGTTGAAGGGATGATGTGAGATCAAAGCGCTGGAACCCAGAGCACCATATACAGTAAGAACCAGATTAAAGAAACAACATGAATTGAGCAGAAGAGGTGTTTGTTTGGACAAGACTGCAGCCATTTAGTAAGGCCAAAATGAAACAGACCCTACACTTGAGCATGAACTGAGAGAAAGCAGATAGTGATAAACAATCTGACAGAGCACTAGCCGCCTGGAAGACGAGGTTTCGGGTAAGGCCAAAATAGTTTAATATTGTAAGTGTAATATCACACAAGGCTTTTATTCTTTTCAGCGTTATTCTGATTTTTATGACTGTAGACTGAAGCTTTCATATTTTCTCAACACACAAACATACTGTGCCTGATTTGAAAAGAGCAAAATGCTTTGTGATCGCAAAATTTCAGTTACCTAATTTGCTTGATGGCTGAAGACTTAATGGCCAAATGGTCCCACTCACTCACCAAACCAGCTGACCAGAGGTCCTCCCACCATCTGCACCAGACCTGACAAGGGCTCTCAGATCCTCAGGTGCAATAACTGCTGTAGCAAGTAGCAGGACATGTTACTGCAAATAGTACCCGGCAGCTGCAACGCAGTGCAAACAGTTAAATTCATAAAAATAGTAAAACCAATGCGCTCTTGTTCAAAGATATTTTCACAAATATTAAAAGTGTGATTCTGCATTTGGATGCTGATAAATCTTCTCTCTTTTTTTTTGAACTAGGAGTATTTCACAATTTCACTGTATCTTTCCATCTTTTTTGATTAAATAAATGCAATGTTGTTAAGCCATGAGACTGTATACAGTAAATTGGTCTTTAGTTATTATTAATTTAAATGCCTCCGATTTTAAACACAGGTTTTTTTTTTATCTATATGACAAAACGTCTTTTAAAATACAACATTTGTGAACTAGTAGTAAAATTGTCACATCAGCTGCTTGCTTTTTACTGACCCAGTATTCACCAAATTTACGAACTGAGAATGTTTTAGAATTACACTCGTCTTCACACTCTAATTAAGGCTTTTTAAAGAACATTTATTTTAGTACTCTCAACACCTTTCCTCTGGTCCGTATCCCTCCCACTCTATTATATATTGGATGGTCTCGGTGGTATCATCTGGAGTAGGAGGAAACAGAGGGTCAGTGTAATGTTTTAGTAGGGAAACGTGAAAGGTGGGGGTGATGCGATAACAAGGTGGTAGCTGGAGTTCATAGGTGACCTCATTGACTTGGCGGATGATGGGGAATGGACAATGAATCATGGACTCAATTCTCTACTTGCTTTTTACTGACCCAGTGTTCACCAAATTTACGAACTGAGAATGTTTTAGAATTACACTCGTCTTCACACTCTAATTAAGGCTTTTTAAAGAACATTTATTTTAGTACTCTTCTCCTAAAAGAGTCGGATACAAGCAAAATTATACTGAAACGAAAGGCAGGTGATGACACCTCAAACGTGAAGCTGAGGGGAGGAAAAAACAAGAATCCTGCAATTGCCTTAATCCAGAGACACCTGCCATGAAAAAGGGCCCTTTGAAGTCATTAGCTGAGCCGGACAAGACATTGCATTTACATTTGAAACAAAGAGGCTGATACACTCATATAAAGAGCCACTGAACATGCTAACCAAAACTGAATAATAATGTCATCTTTATCACACCAAACAAACAATAAAATCCACACTCAGGGTGGTTGTGCCATTTAAAAATTTCAACCAAGCTCTGGCCATGAACTAACAAAGAGCAACATCACAGGCCGTGTGACGAAAGCAACATAGCAAAGTGAAATCTGAAGCTGCTCACAGCTGCTTTTAAAAAAGCTTTGTCATGGATCTCAGCACTGAACAGTCACAGTGCAGCAGGGTCTGGTGCTTCAGAACTAAACTGGCCTAATTAGAGCTCACAGGACATCCGCATACTAATCCCCCACACTCCCCATCATCCTCTCGGCTTTCATCTGTCCATGTAGACAGCTCCGTCAATCCAATAAGCATGTGTGGGCTCTATTATGAACAATAATGTAATGCACAGTAGTAACATGTAAAATGATCACATGCAATTAGGCAGGCTTTAAAGGAAACTGAATTAATGCACTACTGTATGGCTATAAAATCGCATTTTATTTTATTTTTTTAAACTTATTTATTCATTTATTTACTTAAAATGGTTTACATGTCAATTTATAATCTATAAACACCACATTGGTTATTAGACAATATTGTTTTAATTTATTATAGAAATTTATTTTTATTCAGAATTTATTTCATTCTTCATAATACACACATAATGTAAACATGTCCAGCAGGTGCAGGACCGAAAGAAAATTTTACATTAAACAAGTAAAATCTGCACACTGTTATTTTCCATATAAAACACAAACAGCAATGTTGCCTTTGTGTAATGCTCAGACAATGGACACAGGAGTCTGGATTGGATAAACGTAACAGGGTTTATTGGTGCATTGTGCCACAGCCTGGGCTCTGGAACCCAACTCCTCGATAGGGAGTGGACTCTCCACTACTCTGGGGTCGCCCGCGGTGAGAGG
>JAUCMS010000127.1:11942218-11953957 GCA_032357445.1 Enteromius radiatus | reverse complement strand
AACGCATATATTATGTAAAGAAAAACTTTTATTTTGGATGCGATTAATCGCGATTAATCATTGCCCAGCACTAGTGCAGTTAAAACTATTTTACATTATCCTCCTACTGTACTGTTGTATTTTTCTATGGTCTTCTAGAAAAATAACAAAAGACTACATGACACCACTGTCTACTTAAAACAGGAAGCAAGTTGGCTTTAGTATGTGCCAATATAAATTACTGATCTGTGCGCAAACTTCATGTTGCATATAATGGCAGACACTTCCACAATCTCTTCAACAAAAGCAAGACTAGCATCACTAATCCAAATGTTGTGTTCGGTAAAAACATGTTTGGATCACCACAAAACCGCTTTCTGACAAAGAGTGAAAGTGGTGGTGATTAATGCAGACTTGAGATGAAGTTTCATTTTTGTACTGCTCTTGATTTATGATGTGCAACATCACAACATTTTTACAAATAGTCTTCACAAGGTCAGATTCCATCTTTCTCTCCGAGCTGTGGATACAAATGGAGATACAGAGGCCACTTAGGCTCTGTACACTCTGACCATGTCTTAAAGTGACAGTATGAAAAAATTAGCTGTCAACATGTGACGGATAATATTAAGCAATCACCTAAGTGCACAGAATAAATGTGTTTTTTCGTACAACCACGTGTGCCAACATAAACTTTCAGCCGGTATAAAACGAAACGGCACACACCTGGGAAATAAGCACAAAGAACCTCAGCTTACCTAAATCATATATGACATTTACGTGAATTAAGTACCAAATTGCACAGCCAAACACGATGAATAACAAACGCAACTTCATCAACAGTTGAACGCATGAAGCTGAATCAGCTCCGGTTGATTAGAGGCCAGAAACATATTCTTACTGTTCTTTCCATCAGCGGCCAGACTGCGGGTTCCTCTCTCTTAAATTACGCCGTTCTGGCACCATCTAGCGGGCAGGAGCCTGTGTTACACTGCTTTATTTTACTCGGTTCTTGGTGTACTGAAGTTCTCCTGCAAGCTTTAATCACGACGGAACGATATTTATCGGACACGTGACACACAAAAGCGAAAATGAACTATATTCGGATTTCAGTGTGACGTCTCAAAACTCCTAACAATAATTTATGTTAACAACAACAATATATAAATGTTATATTATGCTATTTATAGTACTTTAATTTACATTTTGACGTTTATTATAGGATGGTTAGGTGTATTATTTATCTGTTAAATCCTTGCTTCACTTCAAAGGTTCCAACTACCTGCTGTCTCGGTTCGCGAGTTGTTGACTCAAAAGTTTGTGATTCGAAACGAATCGTTCAAACCGGTTTATTAGGTTTAATAATCCGCATTTGTAGGCTGCATACGTCATCAAGAGTAGTTTATTTCAGTTAAATAAACATTATTTTCAAAGTCATAAGCATAATACAACGATTCACACTTAATTAAGAATAGCTAATGGTCCAATTTCCTTTTTATGCCGTATGCAGCCTACAAATGTGACCTCCAGAGGATGCAGTCTTCTGTGATTCAGTAAAACAGATTCGACTCAAAAGAAAGATTCATGTAAGAATCGGACACTGCTGAGGCGATGAGCGAGTCATATATTATGCATGCTTGTCCGTTGTAACTGTTCTCCGTTGCTATTCACGTGTTTGTTACCGAACTTCTGATTTATGTCTTGAATAACAGTGAGAACTGGTGAATGAACATAGCTCAAAAATAAATAGCTCAACGTGTCCTTACTCTTGCTGAAGGAAGATAACGCAGTTGAAGTATCAAGGCATTCAAGTCGTTTCAGTGCAGGCTGAAGTGAAAAACACCTTTAAGCATAAACATGTTTAAAGGCAAAACAGCATGGTTCTCCGACAGTGTTGGAAAGGGGGTAACCAACCTCTGGGGTGAGATGATTACTAACGTTAGTTATTTGGTTATATATGCTACTAATACAACTCTAAATGCTAAAGTTAGTTATTTAATGTTATATTTGTTTATATATTATATAGCTTATACAGTTTATATTCATAGCTTCTGAAGGGGGAGCTCTTTCTTCCTTGAAAACGGCAGATTACCTCTTCAGTGCTGATGCCTCTTCTGAAGACACTAAAAGGTATGTTTAGTTTGCTGTACAATTCTTGTTTGAGGGTGATTTGGTCACACTACTGAGTACTAAAGAAACCAGTCTAGAATGTACTACAACTAAATCTTTTGTACCCAACATTTAAATGAAAAACTTTTGCCTCAAATGTTAATCTTTTTTATTTATGTTTTAGGATATATGAAAGTGAGGGTTATGTAAACTACAGGGCAACGGTTTTCCACAGCAACTTCCTGTCAGCATGTATACCCCGCCAGAGTGTAACATCTGTGCCTATTGGCCACTATGTTCTGCCCCCGGACTCTGTCCAGGATGGTAAACCATGAACATGTCATTATTTTTAGTCACATGCTCCAGTGTAAAGAACCAGTAGTTTTTATAGTGAATAGTGAATGCTTAATTACTGTTGCAATTCATCTCTTTAGAAATGAGAGCGCTAATTGGAAGGTTCATTTGGGAAACCAATGAACAGGTAGGAGAACATGTCGTCTGTTAATCAAGTTTCCAGTTATTCCCTTGTGTCATTTGTTAGCATCTCAATCTATTGAAGGTGATGTGTGAAGATCAGGTATATACTGATGTGTCTGAAGACAGTCTGCCTGATGAGACTGAACATCAACCAGTGAGAGAGAAGAACAGGTATGCATTAATTCTTAGTTATTGGCAGAATGCATACATTTATTGTAGCAAATCTTTATTTTTAAACACACAAATATTTAATATCTACATTACAAATGAGACCTAGATATTATTTTCATTACTACAGCACTTTATCTTCATAAAAACCTGGTTTAACCTCATGTTATCTTCATGTTCATGTTATCTATTAGCCAGGACGCTTACGAGTCTGCTGCATCGGTGAACAAAGTGTGTTCTTGTAGTGAGATGTGGAAATATCCTGTAAACAACATGATCTCAGGTATTTAATTAAGTAACAAAACTGACACCTTAGTACTTTGACCCATAATTCATATTGTTCTGTCTGTTTTGCAGGATATGTTCATATTGACCAAATGAAGAAGTATTCAGGGGAACTTTATGATTTCCTTCCCTACTTCCATGGCCATAACGTTTCAAGATCTAGTGACGTGACACCTCGTCATTGTCACAAAGAAATTTAATATGTTTCATGTAAAGTGAAGTGTCTTTGTTTTATGCGTTTCTTTGACGCATAGTTAATGCAAATTGATGCTTATTTTCAGTTCCAACTCATCTCATATAGAATCTTCTTCAGCATATCAGACACTTCCCAGCAATATAAAATCCAATCCCTGTATGTGAACAAAGGTGATATGAAAGATTACAGAGAATAACAGTAGTACTATCATTAAAGTCACATACTTGTATGTGTATTTTCTGTTGATGGTTAATTACCTTCCAATGAGGTGGTCTGTCCATTAAAGGATTTTCTCTGAGGTCAAGTTTTATAAGTCTGCTGAAACCAGGGATTAAGTAATCTTCTAGTGATCTGACGTTGTTAAATTTAACAGACAGGATCTGCAGATTTGCCATATCTGGAAATTAACAGAACACAAAACATTCTACATGAGCACAAATGGGAACAACTGTTTGGATTTATACCTAGTAACCATTAGAATAATAATGACAGTGGAAGACTAACTATTAGTCTTGTAAACATTAACAATATGTCTAATGAGAGCAAAGTGACAGATCAAAGGTACAGCAGCTTCTTGCCGCAAATTGTCACCCAGTTGTTCTTTTGAAACTCTTACACATATACTCATGCCATAAATAGTCTCTAACCTGTCAGTGCTGTAGGGATGTGTGTGAAACAGTTCTTGTCCAGGTTCATGAAGACCAGAGTGTCTAAGTGATTAACATCTTCTGGGAGGTCTTGAAGTTTATTATCAGCCAAGTTTAGCCATTGCAAACTGCAGAGACCCCCAAATTGTGATGGCAAGTGTGTGATTTTATTATTATGGAGCCCAAGTTTCTCTAACCTCCCAAGTTTACCAATAGATGATGGTATAGAGACAAGGCCGCATCCTACAGCCCAGAGCTCTCTCAGATGTCTCAGGTTACCTATTGCTTCTGGGAGAATAGTTAATGGGTTGTGGTTTACACCCAGGTAAGTCAGGTGTTTCAATGATCCAATGTTGGATGGAAGCATGGTCAGTTGGTTTCTATCCAGTATCAGTTCTTCAAGCTTTTCCATATGCAGAATCTTACAGGGAATGCAAACATATTTTAGATTTCGGCTTGCAGTTAAAAAATAAGTATATATTATGTGTGCAAGAAATTAATTGGCGATTTTTGAGTATCTACTTTGAAAAACACAGTTAGTTTGAGAATATAGCTTACCTCGTCTGGTGGTAAAATGAGCCGATTGTCGTTCAGAAAGAGTTTTTTTAATGTAACAAGTCTCGAAACACCAGGTGGCAAAACAACTAGACCCCGATGACTCATGTTCAGACTTTCCTGTTGTTTGTTAAGACATTCCAGAACCACATCATCCCCGTTCATTTTATTTGATTTAATAAAAACAAAGTATTTTAGAAACAGTACAAGCGGCATTGACCAGAGACGCTAGACTCGTCATCATCACTATGGTTACATACAACTTCCGGCATTTCTGGAACGGTTCTTGTAACTGTAACACACAATGGAACAAACCAACATAAATAACGCAAGTCGTTGGACTACGCAGCGTTTTAAGGGTCGTGATTTTTATAGCTATTTTTGTTTATTTAGGGACAATGATAAAATACAGAAATATGTTTTTCTTTGATCGCAGTTGTTGTACAGACTGCGCAGTGCGCAGTTGTGATGCTCTTGAATAACCTACCGGAGAACAGGAAGAGGTGGGATGGCCGTGATGGACATCAGTGCATATGTGAGCGAAAACGGGCATAATCTGTACAGGAGTGCATATGTTTTCTGGAGTTTGGTCTGCACGTTTGTAAGTGGATAAAATGGATAAAGACAACCTCACGGTGGTCCTGCACTCTAAAGGAGATCTCAGACTGGTACGACATTTTGTGTGAAGATTTTGCAACCCTTGAACTCTGATTGCACTTGCTATTTAACGTAATATTTTTTTTTTCTGCATTTGTAACAGGAACAGCGTCCCATTCCAGAACCTGGACCCAATGGTATAGATTTGTTTTTAAGTAATATTTCCGCATGCTTTGCAATGATGATTAACAATTTAATATTTATATGTATTCATTATTTTTTCGGTCTTCTTCATTGAAGAGGTGTTACTTCAGATGCATTCAGTAGGCATTTGTGGATCAGATGTGCACTATTGGCAGAACGGCCGCATCGGGGACTTTGTAGTGAAACAGCCCATGGCTTTGGGACATGAAGCCTCTGGTCGTGTGGTGAAAGTGGGCTCTTCTGTGACGCACCTCAAAGCAGGTTAGTTCTCTCTGCATATTAATATAATGTCAGTTAAACTCAGGTTAAGTGAGTTTTTCTTTAATTATTTTGTTGTATTCAACAGGGGACAGAGTTGCCATTGAGCCTGGAGTTCCTCGTGAAGTAGATGAGTTCTTTAAATCTGGACACTACAATCTGTCTCCCAGCATATTCTTCTGTGCCACTCCTCCAGATGATGGAAACCTATGCAGATACTACAAACATAATGCAAACTTCTGCTTCAAGTCAGATCACTGTTACTGCATGATTTTTATAATGACAGAGAGTCCATAGCATTTTAGTTTTTTTGCGTAATAGCCATGTATATGGCTGTGTGTGTGTGCAGGCTCCCCGATAATGTTACCTTTGAGGAGGGAGCCCTGATCGAACCCCTGTCAGTGGGCATTCATGCCTGCAAGAGGGCAGGAGTCACTCTTGGAAGTTCAGTGTTTGTCTGCGGTGCAGGTCAGTCTTCTCTAATGACTGATATTTATGCAACTGTTACACATTAACTAGCCAATCAGTGTAATGACCTCTGACTTCTTGGCTAGTACCACTTTTCTATAGTTCTATATCTAGTTGTTGTTTATTCAGCTAATATCACATCTGTATAACATGACTTCTGGGAAGTGTGACTGGTTATAGCAAAATAGACTATATATGTGTGGTTGTTTTTTTTTATCAACATAGGACCAATTGGGCTGGTGTCTTTGTTGGCGGCCAAAGCCATGGGTGCTTCACAAGTAATAATAAGCGGTAATGTATTTATGTATAAAAGAGTATAATATATGTATAAATTGCACAAATAAAATCTATCTTTTTTATGTGTATTTGTAGATTTGTCCTCTGATCGGCTGGCCAAGGCTAAAGAGATTGGAGCAGACTTCCTGCTTCATGTGAAGAAAGAGGACGAACCAAAGGACATGGCCAGAAAAGTGGAGGAAATGCTGGGTTGCATGCCTCAAAACAGCATAGAATGCACTGGAGTACAAAGCAGCATTCAAACAGCCATCTATGTAAGTGTAAGACAAAAAAAATCATTCTGCTAACCTTAATTTGTGCTGATGATGGTGTTTTTTTGTAGGCTACTCGTTCTGGAGGAGTGGTGGTGCTGGTTGGGCTTGGTCCCGAGATGGTCACCGTACCTCTTGTCAGTGCAGCTGTCAGAGAAGTTGACATCAGAGGTGTATTCCGCTACTGTAATACGTAAGTAGGATTACATGTGACTGCTTCAGGAGTTTGAGTACATGTAGATTTACTCAAAGTTTTATTATAGTATGTTCATTCCAAAATAATATTTTATTCCTATGCACACTTTTATTCATGTTCCTGCATGTTTTTTTTCCCAGCTGGCCGGTGGCCATTTCTATGTTGGCGTCTAAGAAGCTGAACGTCAAGCCCCTGGTCACTCACCGTTTTCCATTGGAGCAGGCTATACAGGCCTTTGAAACCACTCGTCAGGGTCTAGGGGTTAAAGTCATGTTGAAATGTGACAAGAATGATCAAAACCCATGAGATCAACTCTTGGACCACACCTAATTACGACCTAGCTTCAGTGGCTTAAATAAATTAGTTTGATCTACTGTAATTAATTTTGCAAGTAACCTAAGGTACAGCAGTCAGAAACTGGTACTCACAGTGTATCTAATTAGTCATTTCAATTGCACAATGATTTTATGAATATGTAACATTTTACATTAGTAAAGTGTTTATAAACCAACCTTTTGTTATGTAATAATGAAGAGAATTAAAATTCAACTATGTCCAGTTTTTAAGATTATGCTATAATAATAGCTGGGCATTTTTACAATTTACTCACCTTAAACTTGTTTGCAGACAATGAGATTTATGATACAAGGATAGCTACAACTTGAGTAGTTTAAATTCTTTATGTATATTTTTGCTGTATTTGTAATTTCTACCATAATAAGTAGAACTTAGAAGCAGGTGTACAAGTAGTCCATTATATCCTTTTACGTAAAATAATTAAAATACGTCACATGCATAACTGGGCATCTAAACCAGGGAATAAATATTTGTTAAAAGAAGAATAAGTTTAGTTTATGCATTATTGAGGTAAGCTTTATTTTATTTATTTATTTTTTCATATTTTTGTACAAACAGCGCTTGGTCCAGCGCAGTTTTGAGCGAATGATCTGCTGAGAAAACAACGCGTTGCAGAACGTAGCGTCAGTGCGCGTGACTGAACGCGCCCACGATCCGCACGGTATCTAATAATATGAATGGTGAATGAAATGAGCAAAGACAACCTTTCTGTGGTCGTGCACTCTTAAGGAGAGCTCAGAATGCTATGAAATTGAAGAATTTTAGCTGAACTCTGATTGCAGTTGCAGTTTATATTTGCAGATTTTTATTATATTTCAATAGGAACAGCGTTCCATTCCGTAACAACCAAGTGGTATAGATTAGTCGCTTTATATTTCCGAATACAGTGTAATGATGGTTAACATTGATGTTAATTTATTAATATTTGTTACTTAAGATGCACTCTGGGCATTTGTGGATCAGATGTGCACTATTGGCAGAACGGCCGCATCACTACTTTGTAGTGAAGCAGCCCATGGTTTTAGGACATGACGCCTCTGGTCGTGTGGTGAAAGTGGGAAAACAGGTGTGCGATGGAACCCTCTGCAGGTACTGCAAACATAATGCAAGCTTCTGCTACAAGTCAGACCACTATTGCTGGATATATGATCTAATGAGAGAGTCCATGGGACTTTAATTCTATGCATTTAATGTGGATGCGTGTGTGCCCTGATCGAACAGCAGGCTTTAATGCTTGCCGGAGGGCAGGAGTCGCTCTTGGAAGCTCAGTATTTGTCTGCCGTGCAGGTCAGTCGTCTATAATGATTACACATGTTTGTCCAACTGTTACACATTAACTAGATGTGTGAGAGATGACCTTCTGAAAATAGTTAGTGAAAAATGAATTAATAATCACCACCGACCTCTTCTCAATGCAGCGGTCAGAGAAGCTATTGTAATATGTCATTCTGGGAACTCACATACAGCTGATTTGAGTAGCTAAAAAGATGAAAAAATATTTTCCCACTGGAGCAGGCTTTGCTGGCCTTTGATGCCACGCCAAGGGCTTGGGGTTAAGGTGGTATTAAAATGTGAGAAGAATTACTAGAACCCATGAGATATGTTTCAGAAATGCAACAATTCTGTTTATAATGAATGGAATTTAGCATACTCCAATGAACCATTATTATAAAATCATTAAGTTTTGAAATGCTTTAAATACTATCCTCTAATGATAGTTAACAATATTAAAAACGCGAATCTTTACAAAATATCTCATACTTCAAGCAACCTTTAAGCTGCACAGTACGTCGTAGTTTTATATGTTGTCTCCTTGTGTTTTTGAAAAAGGTTGTATTGTATTTTAATAACCTCTAGGGGGAGCAGTGATCTTCAGAATCAGAGAATGATTGTTGATCTCGCACACAATCATAATGAATAACCGCTATCTTGCTGTAAAGCTTGCCAATGTCCCTCTAATCTCTCCTAAGATCAGACAAAGGAGTTTCATTATTGGGTGTTTTTTTCTTATTCTTTCCAGGACTATGTCAATGTCTAAGAAATGGCGGAACTGATTTCCAACTGTGAGACTCATTAGGTCCATAATATGCAGCAAGGGAGCTATCTTAAAGTTTTGGAAGCTGGCCACTGTTAGAAGCGGTTGGCATGGACTTCGACTCTAGCTTCCAGGTTGTATGACCCACTCAGGCTTCAAGCTATTCTTTAGTTCCCAAATAAACCAACCAAAATTGCCAGGCAATCAAAGGTAAAACACGAAGGGCTTATATTACACTTTATTGTTATTTTGCCATAGTGTCATTTTAAGATGCATGCAGACAGGTATTCATGTTCATGTATTATTAGCGGTTTCATGTCTCTTTTTTTATTACAATTTTCAAAAGCTTTCTTACGCAGCGGTAAGGCTTTTGGTCACAGTGTCTTATTTTCCCAAGGCCAAAGCCTCACAAAGATACAATGGGACTAACAGTGATTCCTACATGGACACAGTACTAAACAAGGTAAACGTTTATGTACAGACATTCTAATACTGCTTAAGGAAATGGACGCACTATTAACAACACTATTACATTCACCACTGACTCGAATGAGTTGCAGCTGGGCATACACAAAAAAAGCACACGTAAAAAATAAACTTTTGTGTTTTTTTGAAACAAACTTCATTTACAGCATGGCAAGAGAATGTTTCGATTATTACAGCATGGGAGAAGTCCAGAAATTGTTTACATATGGCATTTTACAAAAGATTTGCTCGCTTGTATGTAAAAAACTACTCTCAAAATTTGCTCAGTCTTTAATGCCCACTAGATGACACTTATCCATTAATGAAGGCTGGCGATGTGAAACGATTCTCCTTTGTTGATCAAGTCCCTGCTGATACTAGTCAGTCTTGCAAAGTTCGCTGTATGATGAGTCTGGAGTATGTATTGTGCATGTACTTATTGAGCGCTTTTTTTATTTTTTTTTGTCATGCCACAAAATTATTTGCCACATTTACTGCAGTAAGTTCAGTTATTTATATGTAAGGGAATGTGTACTGATTTAGTGTGCATTTGATTTGAATAAATGTAAAAGTCAATGACAACTGGATCAAGTATAATATCCAATATATTACGTTTATATAAAAAAAAAATAATAATAACGTAAACAAATAATCTGGAATGGTCGCTTGATGTTTTGGGTTTCTCCTGTCTGGACTTCTCACTCTGGCTTTTCCATTCCTTTCTGATATTGATATAACGATTACATATTTACAAAACAAAATTGCATCTCCCCAACAATGTCCATATGTATGTAATTGGAAATAAATTAAAGAAAAAGTAGCATTAAAAACAAATATACAAAGCCCCCCTTTTCGTTATGTAGCAAGGACTTGAGATGCATTTTCATCAGACTATGCACACACCCAAGAGCAGACCTGGCAAATGAAAAACAATCCACACTATGCGGTAATGACACACCACATCTTCTTAAGTAATGTTAGCAGACAGCAAGAGTGATGGGAGTTATTTTTGGTGAAGATAAAAGGAGAAAGGTGACCGCTGCATTCAGACATTTCCCAGTGCCCAGAGTTGTGTTTCTCAGCTGAAGTCCACCTCGGATCATATATACATAGGAGTCTCTTGACCAGTTAAGAGTCTAAACATGGCAGCTGGCATAGTCTTCATGTGGATCTGTTACAGAACAAAGAAAGACCTTTTTTCAATAAAAAGCATTAATATAGTATGTTTCATTCCACTAAACATCTCGGTTACATATGTAACCTTTATACACCGAAAGAGGGAACAGAGACATAAAGTTGATATGACGAATCTGTCGTATCGACGACACATTGAAAGTGACCGACTGAGAGGGAACAATATAACAGCAATATATTATTTTGAAGGAGTGGATCACAGATCTACAATGGCCTTCATGATGATACTAATTATAATATTTCTTGAACAATTAGAAAAATAAGTTGAATATTGTGGTTGGAAACCACTGTGTTAGAAGATATGCTTTAAGTTTGACGTCCGTATGTGGACATTTTCTATGTTTATTTAGGTCTCAGACAATCAAAAGCTTCCTGACCTATGCAGACACAATTAGTCACCTCTGTTAGAGTATAATTACTTGTATTTCTAAGATGTAAGCAGGTGTATTGAAGCTGACTTCTGCTGATGAAACGGCAAACTGTTTTCTTCAGTAAATGTTACTTTAATTGATTGCATCTCTGACTCCTGGCCTTCAATCAACACCTGGGGCCTCACTTATAAAATGTTGCGCAGAAACCATCCAAAATTTGACCTTACGATGATTTGTCAAATATGCGTACGTGAGATTCATAGAATGAACGTTGTGAAATCTATGAATCGCAAATGATCTTGAACTTGCCCACAATTTGGTTTCAGCACTCTGCCTTGTGAATGACTCCTAATAACATATAAAATATCACCAGTCATCATAACTTAGATCAGAGAGCTGCAAGAACAGCTTACATTTCCAAAAAACTGCAATATGGCAATAAAAAGTGCGTACGTCTGCTCAGACCCTGACGTGACGCTAAGCACTTTTCTATGTCAAAAGACATTTTTTGTAAATACTGTAGAGTGTTAGCGTGGATTTAAGTGTATGCACACTGTTACGGTTGCTGGTGCAGAGAGAAGGAGATCGCAGGAGTCGCAAATGCCAAATAACTAATAAACTTTTAATAAT
>JAUCMS010000127.1:11907143-11933265 GCA_032357445.1 Enteromius radiatus | reverse complement strand
TTAAATGTCCTAAATTAGCAAAGGTCTAGTCCTGGCTTAATCTAATTCCTATCCGGGAAACCGGCCCATAATGTTTACTCTATGTCTAATTTTCTAAGAGAATTCAGATTTTGGCCATTCTGCCTCAATAACAACAACAACAGTATCTATATATGTGTGTGTAGATAGATAGATAGATAAAAACAAAACAAGCAGGATATAATAGAAAACACTTGTGAGTGTCACTTTTTTACATAAAAAGAACAAGTAGTTAGAATGAAAATGGAATAGAGAGATTAAGTGTTTTTTCAAGCTTTTAAATAAAAGGACATCAAGTAGATAAAATAGAAATAGAATTCCAGTGTCAAAGAGGAAAGTGACGATTGAAGATATTTGTTCTAGACATTTCTTGATGTGTTTGTATATACATACTGTATATATATATATATTCATGATTAATGGATATATAAATAAAAAGATATATTTATGTATAATATATAAACATAACATTTTTTTCTATACATGCATGTGTGTGCATTTATATATACATAATAAATATACATAGTACATACACATATTATGTAAACAAAAACTTTTATTTTGAACGTTACTAATCAAGATTAATCTTTTTTTTTTTCCTTCTTCTCCCAAAGACATCAACTTGTAAGAAAAGCATTGAAAATGTAACTATTCATTTAACTTTCAGTTAATGGCTTATGCTAATGTTCTTCCATTTACGCTTTCTTTTTTTATTTTTTGGTTGATCTTTTTATATTTATTTTGAAACCTGCATCACTAAGCAGCCGCATCAACTCACCTGTGTGTCTGCATTGAGCACTTTGATCCTTTGAGTTGAGATGAAAAGATCCACCTCTGTCAAAGTCTGAACATCTCCCTCTGGACTCTGCTGACAAAAAGGGGGAAAAAAAAAACAAAAACAAAAATATGAAAAACTACCCCAAGCCTCCAAGAGGTCACAATGCCATAACTCACAATGGCTCATGAGAAGACCTAAAGAAAAAGCACAACCTCTCAAACCCCTAATGAAAGCATTTTAAATGCTTATTCATAAATCATGCACTAGCATAAGCTTGTCCACATGGGAGGGCTATGCTTAACCTTTGTAAATTGCATCATTAATAGCCCAAATGGGAAACAATATGGTATGCTCAGGTGCAAAGAACATATGAATCGGAAATGTGAAACTGCATTGGTTATTGATAGCCTGTCGAATTAATAATTGATAACTTCTGGGTAACGGTGACTAAGTGCGTAGCACAATCAAAACGGTTCAAAACATTAAAAAAAAAAACGTCAAAGCCTATAACTGGGAAGCACAGCGAGGTAATCAGGCCAAGAGACAAATAATCACTGGGTATACAGCCCCCTGTGATAAGTAGAAGCCATGCAGAGGTTTGAAGTAATGAGATGATTGACACTAGAGAGCGAGTGAAAGAGAAAAAAACAGCGAGACCCATTCGGTGCAGTGAGGTGGAGTGTGGGGTGATGCAAAGACAGACGGGTAAGTACATGACACAATGGCAACACTTAACCAGCTGTCAGGCTTTCTCAGAGTGCCAATCATTTACCTGTCAGTACATTTATGCTCAGAATCTTGTTTTTTTTTTTCTTGTTACTGCAATAAGAAACGGTAGTACACGTGGATTACTATAGCTACATGTTATACAGGGTTGAAAATCAGCTTTCAAAGTTTGACTCCATATCTTCAAAGGTTTATATGATTCAGTTACAGCTCAGAAGTGGCTGCTTTGCCAATAGTTAGTTGGACTTTAAGAGGCCCTCACAGATCCCAGACAGCCAGATCTAAAGTTTCACTTCACATGGTATGAACCAAAACAGATGATGAACACAGACATGGATTATATGGTTAAGAAAAGGCATGTTCTGCTTCTGTCTTTCTTTTTTCTTTTTTCTTTTACACACCGCCTTTTTCTTGATTTTGGCTGCCTTCTGTACCCTCTGGAAGACGTTCAGGACAGTACAGGGGTCGTCACACACGGGAGCAGCAAAAAGGCATGAAGGTAAAAAAAAAACATTAAAAACAGGCAAAAACATATAAACAACCAAACACAAAGTCTGCATGCCATGTATGGCATGTGTGTTCTTTGTACACAAACACAAACAAACCCAGAATGCAGCAACATCTCCCTCTGCACACACATACATATGCAGAGCAAATCATAGGACATGCAGATATGGGTTTAATAACTATTACTGTACATTAAAAGCCATAAACAGAAAATAACTAATTTTATGCATTGACATTTCTCAACAGGATAAGAAACATGTCTATTTGTATCCAATAAGATATGTTAGTCCTCTTTCAACATAAGCAGTCATTACTTTCAATAAATGTCATATTGTTATAGTTGTGTGATTCATCACTGACACTAGATTCATTGTCAGAATCTCGCAACAAATGCAGCCTAACACCTCAGTTTATCAACCTGCCATATTATGACTGCAGGGAGAACAACAGCTGTCATAGTGGACTGACTGGATAACGTACAATGTTTTCTACTGTACAACATTGTTCATCTCATTAGCAAAATCATACAGGAAAATGTTAGTAATTAAAGGGTATGTTCATTTTTTCTCAACAACATCACATTGGGAAAATGGCCAGGTATTAGCAATGCATTAACTATGTTCTTTATGTGTAATTATAATATCATTTTATTTCGATATTTACATAGACTAGAATTGAATAGAATCATTTATATACTATTTTTAGTATAGTATTTAAATATTTTTCATTATCTTGATTAATTTAACATTTTAATTGTAATTTTAGTGGTTTTTTTGGTAACACTTTACAATAAGGTGTCATTTGGTAACTACGCAATGTATTAAACGAACAACGATCAACAAATCTATAACAATCTTTATTAATCTTTGTTAATGTTAGTTAATAAAAATACAGTCGTCCATTAGTTCATAATAATTCACAATTCATTAACTAATGTTAACAAGCACAACTTGTGATTTTAATAATGCATTAGTAAATGCTGAAATTAACGTAGAAGTATAAATTCTGTAGAAGTATAGTTCAGTGTTAACTAATGAACCTTATTACCATTTTTATATTCTATTTAGGTTTTATCTAATATTAACCAAAGACTGCATAAAGTGTATAATGAACATGCAATATAAATAGAGATAAATAAAAGAGAGGAAAAGCACCTTTATCTATAGACATTCACAAGAGCCCACTCATTATGAGTCTGATAGTGTGTGAGCGTTCTGATCCCATTCAGTTCTTTCTCTCTCTCTCTACCTTCTTTCACCTGACTGAGGCATGATCCTTTGAACTGCTCTCATCTCTTTCTGGCTGAGCATCATGTGCACAACTACTCCTTTACTGTCATTTCTGCTGCCAACATGCCTCATCCTCCACTGGCAGAGGAGAGAGAGAAAAGAGGAGATAAATCAACAGCACGAGAGGGAAAGAGCTTGAAAGTCAAGGGGAAATGAGACAGTGAACGTGTGGGCGATGAATGTTGCATAAATACTGCATCAATCTGGAGGCTACAGGGATACACTTCAATAAAACATTAGGCTTTTTTTTCTCCAATGTTTTTTGCCTAAAACAAAAGAAATGGCTACATCTTGCTTTTTTGGCCAGCATGCAAAAGAATGTGCTGCAGTTTTGTTGGCTTAGGAACTGTTCATATTATTCAGAGGAGGCGTGAGATACTGGTGCCAGACTGAGGTATGGGCCAGTGTTTCTCAACCCGTTTTTTTTTAAGTACCTTCATCAGGATCAAGTACCCCTTCATTAACACAAAAATTAGAAATGTGTTCCTTTTAACTCATACAAGCAAGCACTAAATATCACATGAGTGAACCCTAACGTGAGAAATTCCACGGTTGCAAAACACTGGGACACAAAAAAAGAATTGCATTTTGTTCAGTTTGCATAACACTGCATATGTTTTGATCTTGATTCAATAGCATATTTTGGAAACCTGTGGTATTATAAGTTGTGTTTCTTTGGCTCAAATCATGCAAACAACAGTAACACTGTTTATTTTAGGCCTGTCCACTTAAATGAATAGTTCACCCGATAACTGAAAATTTCCTGAAAATCGAATACCCTCAGACCATCCAAAATGCAGACGCATGAGTTTTTCCCCCCCATCGGAACAGATTTGGAGAAATCTAGTACTGCATCTCTTGCTCACCAGTGGATCCTCTGCAGTGAATGAGTGCCGTCAGAATGAGAGTCCAAACAACTGATAAAATGATCGCAATAAGCAAATCCATAACAACATTTTTCATTTCAAATCATTACTTCCAGCTAAAAGATGAGCCATCTATACATAATATTCCTTTTTACCATTAAAAAGATGTCTCATCTGAATCAGGAGAAAAATATGCACAGGTCAAAAAAACAGACCAAAACAGTTCTAAACAAATATATCCATGCATTTTAATGTGAGAGGCAGACAGGCCATGAACTCGTATTGTGACCAGAAATGACTACAGCAAAAAGTTAAAATGATGTAATGCTTTTATCAGCTCTATGGACTCTCAATCTGACGGCACCCATTCCCTGCAGAGGATCAAGTGATGTAATGTCCAATTTCATGAAAAATTCGGTAAGTAAGTAATGACGGTAAGTACATTTTCAGAAAACTTTCATTTTCGTGTAAACTATCTCTTAAATGGTTGCACACTAAAGAGTAAACAAAACAACAGGCCTAACTGTAGACGGAACCTAAAGTTACCATATTGAGCAACACAATTTCTCCCATTCAATTTTATATGAGTGAACCGTCTCCTCCCCTCTGGGTGTGCGTACACCTGGTTGGAAATCACTGCTTTAGAAGTGCGGTGAGAAAAACACTGTCCTCAGGCTCTGTGCTGACATACTGCTCACTCAGCTGTGGACAGACACATTATCATCTGCAGAGTGGAAGAGCAGATGTGTGGGTGCGCAAATGTCAGAGTTGTGTGTGAGTGAGATACGGAAAGGATGGAGGAGAAAGAGGGGAAGGAGGGAGGACTGTGCAACTCATCTCAACTTCTAAAAATCTAGACACATAATAATAGCAGGGATAGAGAGGATAAGGAAAGAGTGTGTTGCCATGGTTTCATTTTGAATGGCTTTTAAAGGTGGCAGGCAAGAGAAATGACCGGATTGGCCTTCGGCAAAGGGAACAGAAGGTGGTTGAGAACACCGGGAGAAGCCGGGGTGGAAGCTGGAGCTGAGAACGTCTCTACACAGTGTTCACTCAGCAGGGAATATCTGTCGAAGACCAGTTCACCAAGCATGTTAATGCTCTAGGGCCTAAGAACACATACATCATACATTTTATATGTGTGGCTTGTAAACAATGCTCAATTGGTACTAAAGGGCCCAGAATGTGCCAAGAAATGATCCCCAACACCATAACACCACCAGCAGCAGCCTAAACCTTTGACACACAACAGGATGGATCCATGCTTTCATGTTGTTTTGCAACAAATTCCGACCCTACCATCTGAATGTCACAGCAGAAATTGAGACGTGGCAACCTTTTTCAGTTTTGTATTGTTCAATTTTGTGTGAATTGTATGCCAGAGCATTTGAAAAGCAGTATTTAAGTAAGAAATGTCTTCGTATTAAAGCTATAAAAGTTATTCAGTCCAGATCAATGAGTGATTTTCTGCTTTTATTGTTTCTGCTATATTAACAGCGCAGACAGCAGTATAGATACTGTATATTACGCCACTGTCACTTAATACACAGATTTATATAAACACGCTGTTTACTGTGTTTTTGTAATTGGTATGTTTTAACATAAACTTAGAACTCAGAAGTGTGAACTGATATGGCTTTCTGGTATTGCATTATTTCAGTGTGATCTAGAGAAAAGCAGTAAAGGAAAAGCCCTATTCTGGAAATTCTGCTTCACTCAAAAAATGGGCATGATATAATCAAGTGATAATTGAGCTGAAACTTCACAGACAATTTTGGGGACATCTGAGACTTATATTACATCTTGTAAAAAAAGAGGAATAATAGGTACCCTTTAAGATTGCTTAATACCCTGTAAAGTCCACTCCACAGAACTCTACTGTCCAAATGGAACGTACCCTGAAAAATGTTCTTTTAAATCTGAGAGAGACACTAGGCAGACAGGTATGGAGCTGTGTGAACCGACTACGAGGCCTGTATTTACAGTACCTCTGTATTACACTGATACAAGTGAGTGATTCTGCTGTCCAGAGGCACATTCTCAATCCTTCGTGCCCACCATCGGTCTATGTGCACCCAGCTGACAAATTGTGTGCATGCGTTTCTGTAGGCCTGCGTCCTTGTCCTTGCCACAGGTATGTGTTTCTAAATGTGGAGCAGCTCAGTGGGCCACTGTGGAGCATCCCATGTAAAATTAACTGCCAGCTGAGGACCGCAATGAAGCATCACTGCAGTTACAACAACTGTCTTTTCTTAAAATAACATTCAATACAAGCGGAAACACTGTAAACTAATTAGAAAAGACATCTGCTTTGAAAGGAATAAAGGTTACAATACCTAATTTCAAAGCATTCAAAATCTTTCTGTTCAAAATTTGATGCCTCACCACACACAAAAAAAGTAATACCATGGTACTATTTTTTTGGACATGTGAATGGCAACACAATGGTATTTTTTGTACTATGGGACATGAATATTTTAATCATACACCATCTGATACCATCAACGTATCCACAAGACCAGACAGCAGTAATTATAAACTTCACAGATGCTCCTGTCAAGAATAAACAATCTTACTTAGCCAAAAGTTGCATATTCCTGATGCATTCAGATTTTACCGTTCTACAGCATGTTTCCATTTCTTATATTCTGATGCACTATGGAACTGCGTCTGTCCTGAAAAAGCTAAATTGAAGTATATCAAGCATGAGTGGAGCCAGGCAGTCTGAAACGGATTGAGACACATCGTGCACAGCATATTTAAGTTAGGACAGCAGCTTCTCACATGGCCTTTGTTTATTCCCATTGCTGAGTGCAGAAAGGCATAAAACATCTAATACTGGACTGACAACTCATCCATTACCTTCTGCCCCAATTAATGGAAAAGTTCACCCAAAATGAACATTTTGTCATAATTTACTCACCCTTGTGTCACTCACTCTGAGTTTCATTCTTATGTTGAACATAAGAAGAAGATATTTTGAAGAATGTTGGTAGTCAAACAGTTGATGGTCTCTATTGACTTCCATAGTATTTCTTTTCCTACTACAGAAGTCAACAGGTACCAAATCTGTTTGACTCTTTTAATATTCTTCTTTTTTGTTCAACTTAAAAAAGACATGTACAAAGGTTTAGAATGAGATGAGAGTGAGTGACACAACTTTAATCTTTGGATGTACTATTCCTTTAACGGGACCATGAATAGATGTTTCATTCTGGCTATATGAATTATCTTCTGTTATTAAAAAAAACAAACATAATAAAAAAAAAAAAATCAGAGTTCTATTTAACTGCTAATTAAGGGTGTGTGACTTAAAATCCATAACTTTTTGAATTTTGTTAATAATTATTACACAAGACATTTTGCTGAGGGTGTTCTTGTGGTGCATCCTTGGCTAGTTTATCCTTGTTTCATGACTCCTGATGCTTTAAAAAGTCTTCATACTCAGTGCAGTGGTTAGCTGACAAAAGTGGCATAAATTGGCCACCTGCCTCCAGTAGCATTTTTTACCTTATTAAATATGTGTCATTTTTTATCTCCAATTAGAATAAGACGGTAGGACTGTTAGCGTTCAAATAAAACCAATCTAAACAAAATCAATTTGTCTGCAGAGGTGGTGTTAAATGCAAATTCTAAAGTGGCATATTTACACAGACAATTTAATGCAGCTCACCAAATGCTCTCTTAAAACACAATAAATTCCCATGAATTTTCCATGTAACATAGCAACAGGATGTCGTTCTGCATTAACCAAACGGGAGGAAGAGGGATTACACTTTTACACCAAGGAAAATAATCCTATAACTACTGATTAGTCAACAAGTCCTGGGGTGTAAACAAACGAATCGCATCGCATCTAATTTCCCCCAGAGAAATCTGTATCCGCTTCGTCCAAACATCTCGCTTGAGAGCCACACCAAAATAAAATGGAAATACTAAGGTTCTAGGGTTCTGTACCTTGACCCGGCTCACTGCCTCCTGGGCTTGCATCATCCTGATGTTTTTGGATGGATTTCTCTCCGACAGGAGCTGAGTGGAGCCGAGGTAGTTGGCGGCGAAGATAATCCCATCAATGAGGTCCTCAGGCTCACAGGGACCCGGCACTGTTAAAGGGAAAGCGTTGAGAATTCATTATTAAAGCTATTTGTTGTGTTGCCACCTCCTCTGTAGACCACCTCACAGTGACTGATAAGGTATATGAGTGTGAGCTTATCAGGGAGAAAAGTTGCATGCAGATGACGTGTGTGTAAGAGAGCGTGTGAATAGGTGTATGTTCTCAATTCCATCCTACTGTGAGGGCCGATAAAACCGCAGACACTGAAAAGCGGTAACGAAGGTGGCCACATGAGGTAAAGCAGGCTGTTCTGGGAGTATTCTGCTTGTGTGATATGGAAATGTGGACGTCATGACACCCACCAAGGGATACATTATGCTGCCATCATTCAGGCGCAAGGTTTAAATGTCACAGAACTCTATCCTTTTAATAAAAAAGCAGAATTTGTTACCAAAAGCAAGGCATGACAGCAGAAATACATTCTCAGGCTTCCGTAAACCAAAAATAAGCTTGCGGTCAATTGATTGTCCTGCTTTTCCAGACCTCTCCTTCGCTTCCTGCTATAGTTTGTGAGCATCTCTCTAGATGAGCATCCACTAATGCGACCTTATATTAGGAAACATGACTCCTCTAATTACTGTCTCACCACTGCAACCCATTAAAACAGCTTACAAATTCTGCTCGCATTTCAGCATGTAAATCCACGGAGACATAATGCTTTCTTTTGCGCGGCTCTCTAATCTCCTCACTCTGAGTTGGTTTGGTGAATTTGATTTGTTTTTGACTTGATTTAATTGGAATAGAATAAAACTTTTGGGGGCAGATTATCAAATGCGGAAAAAATAAAAGATAGGAGATGCTCGCTTACCATCCACAAAGCTGGGAAATGAGGCCGTCTTCTTTGTTGGCTAAGAAACAGAGAAACATTGTTTGATGTTCTGTATGAAAGGAGATGAGTGATGCTCACATCATGCAGCGTGCTTATAAAGGATATATCTTTTACGAACTAAAAAGAAAAAACAACCTCTAGGTTAACTTCATGAATGACATATATTTTATAAAGACTTAATAAAATACCAAAAATAATAAATAAAACAATATAATAAAAAGATACAAATGTACATTACAGTACATACATAATTAAGCAATCGATTGCCTTTATAAGCAAGTATTTGAATCATCAATTCAAATAATTTACTCAAAAACATTGATTTGAAATAAACAGTTGAGTTTGTAGCATAACATACTATATAGTAAGATCAGTATGCTATTCCAAATTCAGGAACTGTTAGGGCATATTTGGAGCATAATTATGTGATGTTATCACAAAAACATTGCCAAACAGACGGCGAACAGTAAATGAGCTCTGGAAATGGAAATGTAAAACACCTATGCTTTTCTTTCTTTTTAAATCCAATAAATAAATAAATAAATAAATAACCTAACACTCAAATGGAAACCCTCCAGATGACTCTGGATGTGGCTCATTTAATCAGAAAACAAATTCCTGTCAGTCATTCTGAAGTGGCTCTTTGCAGGACTGTTCTGAGAGCTGTAGGACGTACAGTAGACACACCGTCCGAGTAATTGCTCCGAGAGGCCTTTATTAAATGCAATCTAAGGATTCAACAGCTCCGTCAGCCAAGGTAATTCAATGTGTTCAGAGGTAGTAAGGCAAGACAGAATACTGCTTTACATGACATAAGGAGGGACTGTACAGCAAGGGATGTGTACAAAAGGAATTCCTCTGGGTGAATACTTTGTGGGTTATTACCGTCATGTTTTGACTTATTGCGAGTCTTGCTTAACTTGCAGAATTACATATTTATGACATTTTAAGAAGGTTTAACAATGAATATTCTTGATACCCGTGACCCTAATTTACAAATTCTTATTTCTCACTACCTCCTACACGTGAAACATCCATAAGGCAATTTTTATACAAAAAGAAAAAAAATTGTGTTGAGAATGATCTAAAAATGACCTTGGCAGAATGCTTGGTAGCCGCTATAAAACATGTTTTGAACACCTATTTGGCGATTCTGAGTAACTGCCCAGACGAGGTCTCATATTTTATGGCTCTTACATTCAGGCAGCGAAGCTCTTATGGAGGTTACATACATGAATAAAGAATGTGCAGAGAAGCATTTGAACAGGCAGCTCAAGGCTGAGCTCTCTTCTGTCTATGTAAATACAGTAGAGCCAGGGCAGAAAAGGCCAAAGCCAATTATTTTACTATATCAACACATGGGGGAGGATGGTGGCAAGCTAGATTTGCTGAAAAAAACAATGATAAATTGTCTGAGAAAGCCAGAGAAACGTGGCATAAATAAGATGACGGGCTGACACGGGTTAGAACAGTTCTGATGGAAACGTGCAGTGATTATGTGGGGTGTATACTGTCAGATATTGATTGGTTAATGTGTTGTATGATTTCAGGTTCACCTCAGGGACATTGTTGTTCTCCAGTGGTCCATTGAGATCAGACCGCTGCTGCTTCCTTGGCTGTTCTGTGCTATTAGACACCTAGAAAGAATTACAATTTGAAGAAAAATGAGTGACAAATGAGTGGAGAGTGAGACTTGACAAGCACAGAGGACAAAAAAACATCACATATAAAGGATTGCAGGCCACTTTATGAAGAGCATTAACAATTTGAGGCATAGTGAAATCGAAACGCCAAAGGGAATATTTTATGCAGCATAACGAACATTTTTCAAACACAATGTATTGAAACGCTTTGGTAAAATGAACAGATGTTGTCTTTAACTGGGAATGCATAGTGCTAAAAAAATGCACTTTTACTCTTTGTCTATCTGCAGGGAAGTTTAAGTCTCAAATGAGCACTCTGTCTACTGCACATAAGGACATTATTACTTGATGAAATGCATTTGTTTCCTGACAGGATAAAATGTAATCTCCTCATTGCCCAAAGGCAATAAAGAAGCAGGAGGGTAATAGAACTTCACAAGACTTTCACTGGACCACCGAGGCAATCAGACTTAATCTCACCCCTTCACCTAATTCCCCCTTGGACAGATTTAATTTCCTATTCTGTTTGGAAAATGCAAAGTAAGGTATTTCGAAGGAAATATCTAAGAAAACCTAATTTTTCAAACTCGATTAGAAAGTCAGCACCTCCTCTCATTTTTAGCAAATCAGACTGTTGGCACGATGCATGTTTGTCTTTATTACTTGTTTATTAGGCAGCGGTTTCAAAAAATTAGACAGTTTTCAATTTTTGGGCTGTTCAAGCCAAAAAATAAACAAACAAACAAATAAATAAACACCCACACAATGTACCTGAGTGAGAATAATGGGACAGAATGTAAAAAGCTTCTCAAGGTAATGTATTCTAGCAGGGTGGAATTTTGTTTATTACTGAGCATTAACAAATGCCTCACAAATCATCAGTAATGAAATTCGTATTTGGGGATTTCAAGAAATTGCTTTTGATCAGGGTCCCCTTCATGTCTAGGTTACAATGAGATGGCTCCAATTTCTGCCAGATTACTTTCTTTGATCCTTTTCAACTTGCCGCTCAAACTGAGCACTTTCCCCTTGAAATAAGCCAGTAAATGAAAATAATGGCCTATTCTCTATAATTGTCTTTGGAACTACCCCAAAATGATGTAAAATACATTCAGATCACAATAAAGGAACATTCTATGCCATCTCTAAATATCACATTTAAGCATCAGCTCTTAAAATGAGCATAAGAGCATAAAATACTCACTGCTCAGCTGTCAGGATTTTGAGGTTCTCTTTTAGGGCATAAACAAGCACTAGTCTCGGTTGCTCAAATGCCACTTGCATTTAAATGAGGGTTGTCAACATTCACATTAATACTTAATTCTAATAATGAATATGTATATTTTGGAGAGCCCTTTGGGTATGATATTTATTATTGGAGTAAAATAAATAACATTTTAATATTACATTAATATTATGACAACATTCTATAGTAACTATTTAAAAAAACAGAAGTCTGTCCAAGTTTGGCTGTCACTGTATTCCTATGGGGCACAAATTTAGAATTTTAAGAATAAGAATTTAATACTTTTATTCAGCAAAAAATGCATTAAATGGAACAAAGATTAATTTATAATGTTACAAAAGATTTCTGATTCAAACGTTCTATTCAGAATCCTGAAAAATAATTTCCACAAAATAAAAAAAAAGTAAAACAACTCTTTTTAAAATAATTTCTAGAGCACAAAATCAAACATTATAATGATTTTTAAAAGATCATGTGACACTGAAGACTTAAATAAAAAAGCTTTGTCATGACAAGAATATATTTTATATTAAAATCTATATAATGTGTTATTATAATCCAGTCTTGGTAAGATGAAGAGACTGCTTTCAATAAAACATTTAAAAAAAATAAAAATCTTAACAGCCCTAATTATTTTAACCCACTACATCCACAGATGCTAGAGTGCTCGGAGCCACAACATATTTGGGATAAATTTACTCCATCCTTTAATAGAATATTATTCCGAAATAAACTGAATACATTCATAAATAAATCTAACAAAGATGTCTAATGCATTAAGTTGACCCTATTTTTTTTTTTTCATATTTACTTAGCTGATTTATTCTGTTTTCACTGAATCGTGTATTTGCACTTAGCAAGCCACTACAGATTCAGATCCATTTACTGCTTGCTTTCCAAATCCACTTACCTGCTCTCTCGCCTGGTCTTGTGTCCATCTCTGTCTCTCCTCTGGTGTGTGAGGTCGTACCTTAAAGTTCCTCTGGAGCTCAGGATTGTGTCTGGCGGGGGGGATGTTGAGGGATTTGGGTCTGCCGTCATGACGGTGAGGCTGAGGGTACTGGGCAGGAACAGGGGCGGGTTCAGGTTTGGAGCGTGTCTCTGGCTGGTACCCGCTCGGTGCAGGATCGGGCGTCAGTTCCTCTGGACTCTGATCAGTGCCGCTGCTAAGACTGCCCATACTCATGCTCATCTTAATCTCAGCTACTATCTGATCAATATCCTCCTCTGCCTCCTCTCCTGTCTCTCCGTCTGTGCCCTTATGACCCCGGTACGGTGACGCACGCACAGAGTTTCCATTGTCCTCCGTGGCGTAGTAGTCACCAGCGTAACCATCCCTGTCTTGCCCCACCTGTGGCTCTTCCTCCTGATCAGGGCAGTAGCCCTCACTTCCATCAACATCCTGCACTTCTTGATCTTCAGCAGCAGGTGGAATCTGTTCCTGATGGGGATCTGGATAATGTTGGTGGTGGTGATGGTGGTGATCAAGGACAGGTTCGGGTCTGCCATCATACAGTTGCTGGTCAGAGTCCTGCTCGAGAACTTCGCAACGCACTTCTCCATCATCACCTTGTGCATCATCCTCTCCCTCCACCCATTCCTCAACTGCTTCCTGGCACTCATCCGTGCCTGGAGGTGGCTCGATGCGACCGTCCGGGTGTCCGTACTCTGGATCATTACAGTCCATTCCCTCTAGGTAGCTGTCATCCTCAGGACAATAGCGGATATAGTACGTCACACCTTCATCCTCTTCCGGCAGCCCTTCGTCAAAATCATCCTCTTCTTCATCAGAGGTATTATTGACGTAGTCGGAGCTAGAGTCTCCATCCAGACTGTCCGGGTGGCTGTGGTAGTCTCTGTGGGCATGGTCTGGAGTTGTGGGCGTGGCTGGTCGGCTGTCTGTCAAGTCTGCCTCCTCTTGGTTGTGGTAGGAGTGCTGGGACACCTCTGAGTCCCGGCGTTCCTCATACTCCTCCTCTGGGTGCTCAGGCTCGGGGTACGGGGCTGGGCAGGAGCGTGGAGCTGAAGCGTGCGGCTCTGTGGCCATGCTGCTGTTGGTCCCTGGCCTCTTCCTCTGAGCCATTGAGAACCGCTCACAGGCCGATCATCACTGGAAACCTCAATACTGCCAAAAAATAAAACACATTCATAAGTATGGCAACATTCATAAAAACTTTTATTTAAACAGTCAATTTTATAAATGAAAGTCAGCAGGAAAACCCTGGAAAAGGCAGGTGGATTTTCCCTTGCTTTAAGCAATTAACTTTAAAATGTACCTGACCATCAAGCATGAGCATATACATAAAGGAAGTGTTCTTGTACTGTAGCTCATATAGTATAACGAGGCATCAACAATCCCAAGGTTGTGGGTTGTTAAATTTTTATTATTTACTGTAAAAATATACTATACTATATACTATAACTGCTTATTATAGCTGTTAAGTTTAGGTATCGGGTAGATATTAGGAATGTAGAATATGTTCGTGGTGAATATTTACTTTGTAGCTACTAATAAACAGCCAATAATCAACTAGTTAATAGTGAGAATTGGTCCCATATACAAAAGTGTTTTCTTACTGTTTTTACTGAACTTCTGATCAAATAAATGCAGAATTACAGTTCAGCACCAAGCATTTGGCCAGAAAAAGCCATACTATTATGTCTGTCTTATTTACTGTCAGATTTATAACTACGTTTCCAATGAAGTCAGAGTTGTGTAACAGCCTAAAGAGAACACACACAGGTCTTGATGTGTGCGATTGAACAGTTGAGCTGTAACACATCCACATATTCAAGCACTGCTGGGTGTATTGATCTCTGAGTGGAGGCACCATCTCCATCAGCTCTCAGCACCTGATCAATTTCAGTCATCCAGTCTGATGTTCATTCCACTTCTCCAGCACCATCATTGAACCGCTCCAGTTGAGATGATGTAAAGAGCAACACCTGTTCACTCAGAATTGACTTTCAAAGTCTCCAAAGCAGCCTAATTAAGTCATCAGCATAATGGCAATTCAAATGTTTGGACCATTACACTGACATACACATTTGTTTGTCTTGGCTACACTAAAATAGTGGTCTATAAATGACTAATATTTTTATTGATAACATTCATTTTAATCATTTTAGTATGCTGATTGCTCAGTTGAACCACTAAATATTTGATTTGGTGAATATAGAGTTAAAAATAACAGCAAATTTCAGAACAGAAATGTATGCCACTTTTGGTCATTTTAATGTGTCCTTGCAGGATATAAATATTTAAAATAAAATAAAAATAAATCTTAATGGCTCTAAACTTTGAATGGTAGTTTATAAAAAATATAAGAGGATTTTATGGAGCAGGGGAAATGTTGGCAGTAAAAATTAAGAAATGAAAAGACCCAAGTGGGTCAGCCGCTTAATTCTAATTATTAAGCACTGAACATAGTATCATTATAAATATAATGTCTTTTGTTGAAAAATCTCTTTTTGGCGGCTCTTAAACACCAAGATCTTGACATCTTAAGACCTACATAAATGCTGGGATAAATCTCAAGCGCCTAAATTGCAGTTTGAAAGGATGTGAACATGACAGAAAGAATGGTTGGAGTTTTCTGTCAGAAACTTGTAATAGTAGGCATAACAAATTTCTTTAACATCAAAAAGCAATTAGATGTCAGTGTTCGGAGATAAATCATGACAACGGCGGCTGTACAGAGGCTGCATAATCACACACAGAAGGAAAACTCAAATAAACGTGTAATGGCGTTGGTGTAAATCTTGTTCACCCTCTCTCAGACACACACACACGCACACAATGCCATGTTGCTGTCTCCGTCAGATGCCTGCAACAACAGCTTACGGAGACTTTTATTGCTGCTTTCCCTTTTGTTCATCCTTTCTCCCTGCCTTTAATTACGCCTTCCATCACCAGTCATTACAACAACTAATTATCATTGTGCTTCTGCTCCTCCAATCTTACAGCGCTCTGAGCGTGTGTGTGTGACACTACATGAATTTGTTGACTTGTAGAACCTTTTACGGTCTACACAAATACAGCCGCTTTTAATGAAGCACATTTTACCCTCATTAAACTCATCACAATAGTTAGGCCCTATACGACTGATCATTTTACACCTCTATGAAGAAATCACTGTTCTCTCTCCACCTGTTACTGAGTAGCATATACAGTAGTACAACAAGTACTCTATGAGCCCTCCCCCCTCTTCTGTCAGCCAATCCCATCTGACTCTCTGGTAACTACAGGCAGCAGTCTCCCAAGGGTGCCCCTGACCTTTCACCTCATTGCTCAGTCATAAACCGCACCGAGGAATATTGTCTGGAGTGTGGTTGACCAAATTTATCATAGTGTTCATACAGTATCATTTCCATTTACTGAAGCTGAATACATTACCATGCCAATGACCAGACTGCCAAGAAATATGCACAAGAAATCAATCTTGTCTGTCCAGAACAATTGGGATTGTGTTCATTTATGCACATCATTTTTAATATGAAACATAAGAGCATTAAAGCAGCACAGCAGACAATATATTAAAATGAACTCGACTAAAATGTAAGCTAATTTGGTTTGTACATATAAAACCTTTAGAACAGGAATCACTTTTATTCACTATTATTCACTATTAACTATTAACCCTCAATAAATTCCTAACTTTTTAATAGTTAATAAGGTAGTCGTTAAGCTTAGGTATTGGGTAGGATTATGGATGTAGAATAAAGCATGCTTAGTTACTACGACTAATATTCTAGTAATATGCATGCTACTAATCAACTAGTTAAGAGACCCTAAAATAGTGTTACCAATATTTTAAATCCCTGAACTAAAATGTTACTATTAAATAAAATAGCTGAGAGGGTCATTTGAAAACATAACTCACCCAAAAATGAAAACTTGTGTCTTTCTCTTTGTGTCTCAGTGATTTTTTTTCTTTTGAAAGTCAGTGAAGTCCAAAACAGCCGCATTGAGATTCATTATATGAAAAACAGCTTAACAATAAATGATTTTATTAAATAATATCACCATATACAGTATATTACAAAGACTGAGTGTGCAGCACACATGACAGACATTGAAGCTGTGCGATATCACACACTTGGCAGTTCATGGCTCAGGCTTCATTTAGCATGATAACAAAAACCCTGCAAATTACCCAGAACCGTTTTGTTAAATGGCCACAGAACTTTTTAATTGAAAATTGGCATAAAACTTCTGTGGACTCCTGCAGAGAACTTTACAACCTGCGATTAGATCAGACACAACGAATGGCTGTAAATGCTGTTTTAGTCCCATGCAAAAATTACAAGAGAGGAGCCAACTTAAATAGACTAAAACACAAAAGTATTCTTTCCAGATGGCCAATAGCATTTTTACAAAAAATGCATAAAAATAAGCAAATTGCCAAATAGAATAGCATTATGAGGTCAAGTAACTATAGCATAAATATACATCATACTGTGCAGTATACAGTACACTTAAATATATTATAAATACTGCTATAATGCATTCCATGGTAGTCGTAAACCTAAAAACTAAAATAGAAATATGACTCCGGGGTACAGAATATAATTGAAGAACTATTCATATTTGATACCAAAATCAAATATAAAACTACTGATAGTGAAAACATACATCTCAATCAGCCTTTTTATTCAGAACCTTATAGTTTCTGAGATTGTGACAAATGGTGTGCCTCGCACTAAATTACATCATGTGACCCAAACAAGGTTTCATTAGGCATTGCAATGATTAAAACCTTGAAATAACTACAGAAAGTCTAGAATCAATATGTGAAGATTGCTTGTCTGAGGTGTTTTGGGAAGATACATTCATTTATTGGTTTTCCCGGAAGCTAGTGACCTACTATACAGCATCAGTATGATGCATGATTTCAATTTAACAGCCACCCAAGCCATACATTTTGTGTAGGAGAAAAAGCCTTACAGCGCAAGCATCATTTCATGCTCAAAATACCAGTCAAACGTTTGAGTTACACTGCAAAGTTCCTACTAGTATGAAGGTTTTTAACAATCCAAACCAAGTAAGTCATTCTATTCCTTCTAATTTTGATCAGTGTCTTGATGTGTTTCATTATGCTGTCATAAATAAGCTTTGTAACATTGAGCGGTGCCTAAAAATGCATGCAACTTAGACTCAAATAAGTGATCTGTGCCAAGTGAAACAGCCAAAAACCAGATTTGCAGATTATCAACATTTTGTTACGTTTCCAATGAGCAGCAGTAAAGACCAGATACATTTGGTTACAAAACAGGAGGGGGTTAAACAAGCCTACACACTATGCTAATTATTTCCTGGAGACTTCCCAAACATCCCCAGCTTTAACTGAGCTAATGTGCCTGTTAGTCTGGTTTATGTGCTGCTGTACTGACCTACACACACTGGAGGATAATTGCGTGGAATCAGCTGACACGCTGACAATGTGAAAATTGGGTTTCACAGCTAGACACATATGATTGTATAACAAGACAGATATGCCGTAAGAGTTAAAATAAATAAACCATTAGCATTTTCTGGTATTTTGCATGGAATAAACCCTGTTGGAGACACATTAACGATGAGATTTTAGCTTGTTTTCTGAAGCATCTGTAATAACCCTGATGATGCAACACAACGGTAAAAATAAAGGTATATGCTCTGGTATTTCTGAAACGTGATTTGCTGGATTTCTTTGCTAATGACAGTGTAGATGAAAAGGTTACTGTCGACAGGGGTCCTCATTACTGAAATCATAGAAGCAGAGGGAACTCTGGGTAGAAGTCCAAAGGGGCGAGCACAGACAAACATTAATCTGTTCTTGTCCTTGGCGGTGTGAGCTACAGAATTGAATTTCATGGACTAAGGAGTTTAAGCAAGCGGAGAGAGTTACAGTGATGCTGTGGTATTGAGGAGAGTGTCCGTTGAGTACTCAGAATGGGAGACAGGATTGTCTCAGATTTCCCCAATTTTAAGGAAGGGTTAATTAAAATTAAAGGTAAAATACAAAATATGCAACTTTAATTTTGGGATGTTTTTTAATAGAAACAACTTTTCATACTAATGTCCAAAATGTTTAATAATTTATAGTTTCACAGTATACAGTATATACTGTTACTGTTTATTACTGTATGTATTTCCATGTTATTAAAGGCACTTTATTGTACTGCATTTTTAATAATCATGCTCAGTATTTTCAGCATTTTGTTTGTTCTCTAATTGACCACTGCACAATATTTCAATAAATAGCAAAAATTTGAATTATTTCATGAATTCTAACGACAATTTAAGCTAAATTCAATTCATACGCAGACACATTCATTTAAATTAGGGATATAAGTCAAATATCCACTGCTATCATTTCACTTTCTTCTCAGTCATTCACGCCATTCGAAAAAAAGGAATTAGGACACGAGCTGCACATCTGAGAGCACAGGACAGACTGTGAAAGAGTCCATTTGAAACTCAGAGGTGATGAGAACTGGGAATTCTAACAACAATTTTCAAATTTATGAAACATAGATGTATTTGGACAAAGATCAATTATTGATCCAATTAAATTTTTTTTTCTGTTTCTTGATTTTTCCAGTTTTAACTTTAGCTTTATTTTGGACATGCACAGATACAAAAGAATATTCAGTTCCACATAGGGTATATGGAATATTATTTCATATCTGGAAATATATTTTATAAGAAATGATATTTATATGCAATTCAAAATGTAGGAGTTACTACGTTTTTGTAAATCTCCTGTTGATCAAAATAACATGAAATGTTATTATTCAACATAACTTTTATTTTTTTATTATATTTTAAGTCACAATACTTTCAGTAATGGTAAAGTTTTACCTATTGCTATGTGTATCTAATATTTTTTCTGTAAAATATAAGACTCTTTAATTATAAAGAGCAGCATTTATTCAACACCGAAATCTTTTTCGGTAAAAATTTGATTCATACGCAGACACAGACGCAGATATAAGTCAAATATCCACTGCTATCATTTCACTTTCTTCTCAGTCATTCACGCCATTCGAAAAAAAAGGAATTAGGACACGAGCTGCACATCTGAGAGCACAGGACAGACTGTGAAAGAGTCCATTTGAAACTCAGAGGTGATGAGAACTGAGATGAGTTCAATTCCCACAGTGCAATTCTTCATCCTCCAGTTCCTCCTGCATGTCTGGACATTTTGCAGGCGCTTCACATCCAGCGGTGTATTCCAGCGTGAGAATGGAGGAGTGATGCCTGGCACAGCCATAGTGGAGTGTGCTGCCTCCTGTAAACAGGCTTATTTATTTCTGAAATGAGCTACAGCTTTAACTCACAGTGGGACACTTTTCTTGTTTCCTTGACAAATGTCTCTACTCTTTCACTTAACGGAGATGAGCGTGGAATTGGATTTCTCCTTGCCGTCCTTACGATGGAGAGATGTGAGACTATGCAACGCTCCCTGCTTCCTTGTTTCCTCCACTGCTGTATTTAAGACGAAACAACAGCATTTTTTTATCTGGTGCTGAGACAGCAGATACAGCCAGAGCATCACAGTTTAACATATCTCGCTAGCTATCTGCTGTATACAAAGCACACACATTAAGCCCTTATCACTGAGGAAAGATTAAGAAATGCAACTAAATGTGTTTGTGAGCATCTCCTTAAGAAAGTTGAGCGTAAACAGCAGTGAATCCAGCATCAGTGAGGCATAATCCTCTTTACTCTTTTGGTTCTCTGGTTAGCCAATGGGATGCTTGTGTCTTTTAATGACTTGCTTTATCAAGCGTGGCTTAGTCATTAAAGACGTGAAGGAAAGTCAGCCAGAAAATTAGACTTGCGCCGAATAAATTCATGCTACACTTCACTTCTGAAGAGTCTGTTCATGGAATGAGTCGAAGAGCCACACTATTTGGCATATGAAATGCCGTCACATGAACAAAAATGATTGAGCTATTGGAATAGCATGTATTTCTGTATGCATGTCGCTTTGGGATTTTCAAATTTTGTAAGAGTGAAAATAAGTAATACAAATATTATTTCAACAGCCTTTAGAAAGCAAAAATTCCAATTTTGTCTGCTTTTTTCTTAGTAGTTTTCCTAATGCCTTGAAATCCCCAGGCAAGTTACATGATTATGATAATCATGCAGTACTATAGTAAAACCATCTAGGGCTGGATAAATCAAAAAACATTCTTTAGAATTTAATTCTTCTCTAAATTCAGAATGAGGTTCACATTTTGTATGGTCAAAGACATTTCTTAAACATGTTCTTATCTTTTCTCTAAGAACTGTTATGACAACAACAATGAAGAAAAAATGTAATTAATGAAAACAATTATTTAAATAGGCCTAAAGTTAGTCTTTACTTGTCTTAAATGCCCAAAGGTAACGTTTTTAAAGAATGTATTGGGTTGTTCCAGAAATGTAACGTTAACAACATTTCCCTTTTCGCATCCAAAATCTAATTTTGGCTTACATAATATATGTGTGCTGTGTATATTTATTATGTATATATAAATACATGTACATGCATGTATATGTTTAATAAAAAAAAAAAAAATATATATATATATATATATATATATTATATGAATATAAATATATATACACATGCACATACATGTAAATATTTTCAAAATATATGCTGTAATTGTGTGTATTTAGATATACACAATAAATATACATGATGCACATATTATGTAAATACAATTTTTTGTCTTGGATTTGATTAATCGTTTGACAGCACTAATTACATCATAATGCTATATAATATAATATATACATATTAAAGTGGATGTGCACAAGTACTGAGGTTAATTCATTTTGACATTTTTGCCTGCATTAATGACTATGATCTGCAGGCAGTGCAAAAAAAACTTCCTTTGAAGTATTTTTTTTTGATCAGCAAGTCTTGGATAAGAAACGCCATATAGTAAAATAACACCAAAACCAATTCTTATGAACTCATGAACTTCATAAGAATTTCCCAACTTAGAAAAAGTCTTGAAAACTGCTTAGAATTTATCTCTTAAAGTTTCTTTTCTTTTTGTGAATCCAGTCCCAGTGATGTTGCCCAAGTGCTTCTTTGTAAGAGAAAGATATTAGTGTAATAAGGGTGAACTTATCTAATTATTTTATATACGAATACAACTTTTTGCAAGTAAACCATGAAAAATAATAGCGTAACATAAAGGTTAGAAAAAAAAAGTTAAAAGTGAGACACGCGGGATCCACACTGAACATACTGATAGAAGAACATAGAAGAACTTCCTTTTTTTCAAGAGAATAGGCAGAAATCCCGCTGTGCAACCACTCTTGCCAACGGTGTTCTGAATAAAAGTCTTCTATGTAGGAAACCGAGGCGCAGCATGTGTGAACCTTATGCATCAGAACTGTCTGAATCACCTTTATTACAGTTCACCTTGTCCCACACTCCCAACTGCTTTCATTTCTTATTTTCAACTGCAGGTTCGGACAGTGAAGACTTCAGTTTCACCTAGCTTTCAGAAGTCAAAGAGAACCAGGGCACATAATGTATGAATATGGAGATTATAATAACACCCTGACTGAGAGGATAGCTTTACAATGTATCTTCCTCCTGTCTGTTCATAAGCCATTATTAAAACTTAATTCACCCAGCATGTACTTTTAATCTGTTTGGCATGAGACATGAGGGTTCGGTCATATGCAATGGCACACTTCATGGTTGGTTATGATTTATAGAGTTTACTTCCTTTTTTATATTGTTGGGACTTTGTACTTCATCTTTCATGAATGAGACTTGAATCTGTGATGAATTTTGAAGACAAACATTAGAGAAGATATTGGAAACTCCTCCCTGCAGAGCAGTACTCTGGGGTTTTGCTTTGTGCTTCAGTATTCTGACTCTCCTTGCGAGGAGAAAGCACGGTTCTCTCATTGAGATTCTAGGTGTGTGCTTGTCTGTCTCTCTCTCGCTGCAGGGAGGGGAGTGCTTATTTCCTGGACTAACGCTACCCCAAACCTCCTCCAAGGCCAGACCACCAGACCAGCCTCCTCTCCAAATCACCACGGCAACACTCTTTTGTTGGAAAGCACCGCCAGCATTCATAGCCCTGAATAATGGCTAACTGGTGGGCATCACGGTGGTGGGTCAAAACAAGGTTCAAATGCATTTCAGCGGTGTGCAGAGTGAGAAAGACAATGTGAGAACACAGTATTCCTAAATCATGTGCTTGCTACTCTAGAGTTAAACCATAAAAACATTTTTTTTTGTTCATCCTCATGTTGTTCCAAATACGTATGTATGATGTGAAGCAACAGATCATGTAACATATGGACTACTTTTATGGTTCCTCTTTTGTGTTCCAGAGAAAACAATAACATATGATTTGTGGTACTCAGGTGAACGTGTGTAGAATACTGGCACATAAGAAAAGAAACTATTGAATAAAGTTGCTATTTTTTATTCCCAATCCATACTTTTGGAAAGTTGAACCACTGATGTCATGTGGACTATTTTAACGATGTTCTTACTACCTTTCCCGGTCTTGAACATGTCAGTTGTATTGCTGTCAGAAAGCTTTCTGATTTTATCAAAAATATCTTCATTCGTGTTCAAAAGATCAAAGATATTACAGTTTTGGAACAACATCAGGGTGAGCAATTAATGACAGAATTTTCACTTTTGGGTGAAGTGTTTCATTAACAGTTTTTAACAAGGATATCAATACTAATATTAATATTGACAATAACAAGGATTTCAATATTCTGTTATTAAATGCACAGAACACGCATCAACAGAAGAATGTGTGGAAGGATGATTCAAGCTGTGTGATTAAAGTTTAGAATTGATTTCCTTTTAAGGATTTTCTTTAATGGGAGATTTTGTTCCTTTAAAAAACAGTAAAAATAACTTAAAAATTCATAATTATCAACATAACATGATTTCAGTCTTCTATATAAAAACAAAAACATAATAATACACACATGAACAGAGAGAACACGTTTAAGGAAGATTCAGGCAGAAATGGGTTAGCGTGTTATAGTTATAATTAAGCCCCCCAAGGGTAATGTGTTAATGAAATAGCAGTGTGTGAATGGGTTCCGCTAAACCACACTCACTTTCATGCCCTCTCTCTCGCTCCGTCAGTATCTGTCCTCCCTGAAAGCCCACAAGCAAATCACCTGCTAATAATTGTCCTTACACATGCCTGCAGGTGCTGGCAGCAATAACTGTTTAAACGTTCACACCAAGGAGTCACACCAACTGCATGAAAATGCAAACAACTGTATAAAAGCATACTTAAACTGTTGAAGAAATGAATAATAAAATTGAACCCAAATAAACAAATTAATAATAATGACGTTGTTAAAAACTAATTCTCCAGTCTGAGAAGAAAGTAAGAAAGATACAGACAAAGAAAATCATCCTCGTGTTAATTGTAAGCCTGAAGACACATCCAGACAGAAGCCCAGGCACTCATTCAGCCTTCATCCTTTTACATTTTCTTCCAAATTATATAGCTAAGATAATCACACCCCTAATAACAAACAGAAAACTCCATAACTCTCTCTCTGGTGATTATGTGAGCTGCTGCTGTCTTACACACCTGTATGCACTCTCTCTTCTTTCTACTTCACATTTGAAACTAGAAAAACATCAAGTCATTGTAATGTTATTGTAAAAGTTAAAGCCTATTTACTCACCCTCCTGTTGTTCCAAACGGGTATGACATTTTTCTTCTGTGAAAGATTTTTTCCCCCCACTCAATGAGTCAGTGGGGTCTAAGGTTGTCTACACCATTTTGAGTTCGAAAATATCCTCTGTGTTCAGCAGAAGAAAGAAAGTCATACAGGTTTGGAGCGACATCAGGATCAGAAAATGATAACAGCATTTTGGTTTTTGGAGGAACCTTTTATGTCAGCAGGAGCTGCGGTGCAGAGCACATAACAGCTGTTTACATGGCAAACACTTAACACTGTGTCAAGTTCACACAGGAGGGAGAAAATTATGCAGAACTGAAATGCGCATTTCAAAATAAAGATGTTTCGTATACAAAATAGAACCACATCAAAAAGCCTATCCAATTATTCCACGTACTGTAGTAGAGAAACATGTTTACCTGGTTATAATTTACAACATACAAGTGAATTCTTTCTTTTTCCATTATAACAGCTCCTTATTTCTAGCATGCGAGTGAAAACCTGCCCACACAATCCATACTTTTAGCACTTGCTGTGAGGAGTGGATCATAATCCACCAACCACCCAGAAGCCCTTAAAGCTACACATAAACACTCAAAATGCATTGGCAACAGCCTAGCAACCATTTACAACATCCACAAGGCAGTAGTGACTCAGCTCATATATATATATATATATATATATATATATATATACAGTCACATAAACAGCGCATCTCACAGATGGTAGGGGAACATTGGATATTTGTGTGTTGTGTGTTTCTCTCTTTGAATACCTGCTGAGGGTCTGGCTTACCAGCGGGCAACAATACTGGCTGGTCCAGCGCTGTCCACACTACCTTCAGTGCCATGCCTTCGAGCATAGCACAGGGGGAAGCCACAGATGGCCTCCAATATGACGTGAACAGAGAATCAGAGAGCAAATGAAAAGAGGAAAAGAGTAGAAGGACATCTTGGCGGGCGTTGGTAGTGCTGCTTGAGTATGTGAGTGAGTCAGTCAGTGAGTCAGTGAGTGAACTGGGACGTTTCACTGTTTGTATCACTCTGCTTGCCTGTGTTCACAGCATTACAGAGTATGTGAGTTTTGCTTGGAGCAAAGAGCATGTTATTTGAAAGTCAGCGCATCTTTTTTTAGTTCTCTCACCACTGAACAGGGAACAGGACGGGTAGAACTCAAAGTGGAGTTGAGCACAGCTGGCTTCTTTTGGGGTTCTTTTTATGGGAAGAGAAAAAAAGGCATTGTCTGTATGTCAATGTAATGGACATTAATTTATAATGTATGCGTATATAGAGAGAGTGTCAGGCCTATGGACTGCACTGGGATCAGTGCAGTCAACTGCTCTCTAGCTCAGAAAATTAACGAGCTAATCACTGCCAGCTGGAGGCCATCAGGAGTGCTGGTTAAAAGCCCAGCTCTCCAGTTCACCAGCG
>JAUCMS010000127.1:11881980-11907043 GCA_032357445.1 Enteromius radiatus | reverse complement strand
AAATGGACCTGTAAAACCATTTTTTCCCCTTACCTAAGCTACATACCTTCTATGTACATATCAGACAACAATTTAAAGGGACAGTTCACCCAAAACTAAAAGGTCCTCCAAACCCTTAAGACTTTTATTCAAAACACAATGGAAGGACATAAATCTCTCAAGATTGATTAAAAATATCGTTATTCTTTAAATTAAAATTGCATGAAAACATGAGGGAGAGTGAATGATGATGGAAGAATTATCATTCGCTTTCCATGCAAGTGGGACATCAGTCACGTAGAAAATATGTTTGTTATTTGAAGACTCATTTGTAAGATATGCAAGACGCAGCAAAAGAAATACTAATAGTGTCGTAAAGGTGAAAGTCCAGCCTGGCTTGAGCTCTGAACACAGTGCTGTTGAATATTTCCATGCCTGGATCCAACAGCTATGCCAAGAAAAACTCTTCTGAATGAATGAATAAACAGGGGAACTGACCAACAGGTGTTGCAGGAAAAGAGATAAAAGAAAGGAAAAAATCCCAAACTTGATCATGTATATCAACCAGTCTGCAATCTTACTAGCAGTAGTTTGTGCCTAGAATTTAACTCAAGCACTTTGGGTGGTGTTTTCCAGTGTACTGTTGCAGAAGTATTTATTAGGATTTCAAGCTACTTTTTGCTTCCTGTTGTGTTGACATTTAAGTTCTGTTTTCTGAGGAAATTTCAGTGAGTAAGTAAATTTTGTGTTAGTCATCATGTGAATGTATGGTGTGTTTTTTCAGGTTTGTCTGGCCATCGCTCATTACTCCCACCCTGCTGACCCACAGCTACTCTTTGGCTTTGAATACGTCGGAAAGCGATACCATGGATCAACAGGTAGGAAAACAGTCATGCAGTCGTGATGGCAAATTATTTGTGCTGTTTCCACAGGAGCTGCCAAATTGAGTTAAGCTATCCATACATTCAGTTTCACTGCAAGTCAAGACATGAGATGACTTTCCAGGGAATGCAAAGTACTCATGTTATGAATAGTAGGGCCTATAATAAGATATGGTTGCTGTTATTGGGCTGCATTGTAACATGTAGTTTTAAGACATGACAGAATGTAACCTGATCTTGATTAGATGAGCATATGATGCCACCAGTAATGCAGACCTGATGCATTCTGTCTTTTTAGTGTAAACTGATGTTAAAATATGCCACTTAACAAGATCTAAAGAGTGCTGTTGTACTACTATTTAAAGTTTTGGTCCAAAGGCAGAATACCAAACATGTTTTTTTTTGTTCACCATGTATTTTGTTTGTTTTTTTCACATTGCATAAATTACAAAATATTGCATATATCAAAAACATTTTGTAGCATAATAGCAGACATTATACCAACAAATGACAATTTAACTTTTGATTATTAAATCCGTAAAATATTTTAGAACATTATAAATTTTACTGTCTACTTTTAATGCATCCTTTTTAAATAAAAGTATTAATTTCTTTAGAAAAAAATCCTGTTGACCTTAGACTTTAGAGAGTATGTGTCTATTGTTAAGTTTTGTTTTGCTTTTAATTATTATATGTATTATCGTAATCTAATAATTAAATAAACATATCACATTATTCACCCTTCAACATATGTTTTGTACAGGTGAATGGGTGAACGGTGTTGACCCTGGCAGGGGGCTGCAGACCCCTCTGTTTGACTGCTCCTCAGACTGGGACAGAGAGATCAAACGTACTGGTGCCTCCGAATGGAGAGTGTGTACCATAAATCAAGGCTATTTCATCTCACCCAGGTGAGTTAATATGTAGTTTCCATGTAAATTGTGGTCTGTTTTGCAAACAGCTTATATTTTAAGCACACTGAAGATCATTGCAGCGTGACTCATAACATTCATGTAGCAAGTGAATATGACAGAAACACAGATATGAATATGCAGTACAAATGACTATTGTTAAATAGAACTTGAATTAGTCATCCTAATAAATCTCCTGTGAAAATGAGGATAACTAATTAAATTGTGAGCCATTCACATAAATCTGCTCAGACAGACAGGAATGTTGTCCTTTCTGCAGTAATCCTCTGGAATGAAAGCACTGATCTCACTGATCCACACACAGTTCATTATCAGGTCATCGTGTTTATAATACGGACACAAACAAGCATCACGTATTTGATTGTGCTTCACAGAGTCAGTAGCGATTTATGTGAAATCTACCAACTTTTTTTCTGTTGTTTGCAGTCTCCCGGAGTTTTTTGTGGTTCCGGTATCTCTAGCAGATCAGGATCTGAAGCAATACGCCTGCTGCTTTTACTCGCAGCGCATCCCGGTGAGCGCCTTTTACCAGACTGGATTATTGGTTTTGGAATGAGAGAAGAGGAAATCTACAAATCACTTTTATTACCCCAGTCTGTTTTGCTCTTAGTCAGAGAGAAGTCATCAGTTAGTGTCTTGGTTAAAACCTTTGCAGTCTTATTTAAGCTCTAATAGTCTTGCTTGGAAGATTAGTTTGTACTTAATAGTTGTCATATGTAGGCTAATATTAGACATTTGTAGAGTATTTATATGTGTGTGTGCATTTTGCTTTGTAGTTGTGGTGCTGGAATCACTCCAGTGGGAGCGCTCTGGTCCGCATGTCTAACATCAGTGACCCGCAGCAGCAGAGGAAGGTGGAGCAGCGGTAAGAATGAGAGAATTACAGCCTAATTAAGAGATTTAATTTGACCAATGTTTTTAAGGAGAAATGAAGCAGTAATTGTACTGTTATGGGAAAATAGATTCGCTTTAGCTGATAATATACTCTAAACAGTTAATATTATTTCATGGCTTTGGAAATTTGATCAAATGTTGTGATTGTGCTTGTTTGCTCATCTCAGAGCATTTGGCAACATGAACTCGGTAGGGTTTCCAGATCTGCTCAGATCCAAAAATACAGGCAGATATTTTCAGAAAATGTGGTTAAATCCTCTGTGTTTCTGCAGGATTTCCAGTGCCATCACTAAGAGCCACCCCCTCCGCAGTGATGTCTTCAAGTCAGATTTGGATAAAAACCTCCCGAACATCCAGGATATTCAGGCTTCTCTGTTGAAACTGAGGCAGATTTGCGTTATAGGTAATCAATAACCTGCTGGATAAAGGGATGATTGCGGTACACACTCAGTTGAATAAAACTTAAACTCCTTAAGGAAATCGTTACGATGCATGTTAATGATTTAGCTGAAGTCAGGGCCAGGAATATTTTTGGTTATTGCAAGAATCCCACACTGTGTCTCCTGGTGCCGTTAACAATATGTTAGTAGGAAATACAGTTTTGTATTTATATAATCTTACCCTGATAATCCAAATGATCTGAGCTGACTTGTGGGAAGTCTTCTGTTTGTTGATTTATACACTTCTTTACATTGTATTACGATTCATCTTTGTCGATCCTATTACAAGTGAATAATTCTAAATACAGCTGTAAACAGGGTCTAAAATGATAAAATGATGAATGAGCTTGTCCGCTTCCGAAATTTTCCATTGTGTCAATATATTGTGCTAAAACACATGTATTACAATCAAAAAAGCAGAGTAATGACTTCATTTTTTCAGTTACGTTTGTGTACTGCACTAGCGCTCCTGTACAATCTACAGTATGACAAAATAAGAGGAGAGGGTCTAGATGAAATCTGAGCACAAGTGGTCACACTGGAGGTGCACTTATAAAGTGTTTCAGTACCAGGTGGAAACAACGTTGGCTCTAATGCATCTTATGCTCTTTTCTGTATTTATGTGTATGCAGATTCCTTTGAGGAGTCTGAAGAGAAGTGGCTGTCATCCTTAGAGAGCGCAAGATGGATGGAGTATGTCAGGTATGATTGAGAAACACTTAGTTGTCACCAAACTGCATATTTAATGTCTCAGCTTGTGCCAGAAGTTCTTTCGTGCCAGAATTTTTGAGCATACGTTTCTGTTTGTGCATGCTTAGGTGTTTATTTAGGTCTCAACAAATCTCTCTGTAGATGTTAATGCTGTATATACTTTTAAGATCTGTGTGGTGTTTATTTTACAGGACATTTCTGCGGCATGCAGTAGAGGTAGTCTATATGCTGGAGAGCAGACATGTGTCCGTCATACTCCTAGGTAAAAAAAAAAAAAAAAAAGGCATTTTATAAATAAACATTCCTTTAAAGGAATAGTTCATTCCTCACTTTCAATTTTACTGTATCTTTAATGGTCTGAAGGTGAGTACATTTTCAGCTGATTTTCATTTTTGGGTGAACTATTCCTTGAATTGTTTTGCTGTCTGTTATAGACAAATTCTTGTAAACCTTATGTGAACTGATTAATGATCTTCTTTATTCTGTATATGTGTATGTGTACAGAGAAAGAGGATCGGGACCTGAGTTGTGTGATTTCCTGTTTGGTGCAGTTGATGTGTGATCCTCACTGCAGGAGTCTGCACGGCTTCCAGGGTCTGATCCAGAAGGAATGGGTAATGGCTGGGCATCGTTTTCTCGATCGATGCAACCATCTGAAGAAGAACGACAAAGAGGAGGTATCACAGTATATTGTATATTGTCACAGACTGGATCACAGTATATTGTTTTGTTCATTTATGAGGCATACGTGTGGCGCACACTTATAATTATGTGAAGATTTTTTCTGTTGTTCATATTGTTTCTCTCTGCAGTCTCCTGTGTTCCTGCTGTTCCTGGACTGTGTGTGGCAGCTGTGGAATCAGTACCCAGCAGCCTTTGAATTCACTGAGGTGTACTTGACAGTGCTCGGGGACAGTATGTGGGTCCCCGTCTTTAGCACCTTCCTCTTTAACTGCCCCCGACAAAGAGCGGAGCACAGCAGGGTTAGATGCTTTTTGACAATCTTTTATTTAAGTTTGTTTAATTGCTATATTAATGATTTTTAAACCCTGATAGATATTGTTATAGTTATTGTCCTAAAATCACATAGCAGAGCACACTGCAGGGTTAGATGCTTGTTGGTTTATTTAGGTAAACTAATTAAATATGCATCATTATTAATATATGTTTGTTGTTATATACATGTAATTATAAGTTATATTATATTCTGATTTAATTATAAATATAATTGTATACACTAGCATTCAAAAGTTTGGGTTCAGCTCAATTTGTTTATATTTTTAAAAAAACCTTTTTTATCCTCACCAAAGATGCATTTATTTAATTGAAAATGTAAAAAAAAACCTTTATTGTTAAGTATTCTAGAAATGTAAAATACTTTAATTTCTATTTTCATCTATTGTAAAATGTATTTGTTTTCAACAGCTATTACCTTTTTCAGTATAATTTTAAAATATGCATGTATTACTTTTTTCACAATTGTTTATTATTAACGGTCATCAGTTCTTGCTTAAATAATTTAGTCCTAATTGTAGGCAGTTCACCGCCAAAGAAATATTAAAAGAGAGATATCCCAAATGTTCACATTGTTTTGTTCACCCCATGTATGACCACTATCTTACAGTAGGTTATTTTAATATCAAGACACAAATTTGTATCAGTTTGTTTGTTTATTTATTTATGTAAGTTCTTTTAGTTGACATCTCTCTATATCTGTCTGCCTCTTCTCACTCATCTTTCAGGATTTTGCAAACAGTAAGAGTATTCACCTGGGGCAGGACCAGGCTCTGCGCTTTCCTCCAGTGTGGGACTGGTCTCAACAGTTCAGTCTTAAAGACCAGACTCTCTTTAATAACCCCCTGTACGTGGGCAAGATCGCCACCTGTGTTCAGAACGGCACAGTGAAGACATTCACACACAGGCGCAGCAAGGTAAGCTCTTTCTCTCTGCTAGTCTGTACAGTAGACTTTGTTGTCTATAAAGTAATACCAGTCAACAGCAGAAGATAACTTGGAAACAGAAGAGCAGAAACAGTATTTTCTATTCCTGCATTCCTCTATATTATTACAATTCTGAAACTAGTAATAGCAATAATAATGTTCAGTGTTTACTTCACTCATTGGATGCTTCAATATCACATTTGCCTTGGCTGTACTACTTAAATTCATGAATTCATGGTTAACTGCATACTTCAAATAAACTCAATTCCTGCAGGGCGATAATGATATTTATCATTTATTGTTGGCTTTTTCCTCAGAAAAATTACAGTTCCACGCTGCGGGGTGTGCCCTCTGCTTTGCGAAACGGCTCTCTGGGACCGAACGACACCCTGGCGCGCCGAAACTCCCTCGTGCTGCGTCTGCGTTCTGATTTGGCTCAGGTGCGGGAGCAGCAGGAGACCCCATCGCAACGCTTCGTTCGGGACTTTTTCTCTCGTCCCGTTGACCTACAGGGCCTGCTGCTCCCCCAGCTCCTCCCATCTCACCTCTCTGTCTGGAAGCTCTACTTCCTGCGCTGGGTTCCTGAGGCACAGATTCCTCAGGGCGGCCCCATCACCGCCTTCCACAAGCTCTCAGTGCTCACAGACGAGATCGAAATGCTCCAGAACCAGTTGAAGCAGTACCAAGGAGCAGCGGGTACTCCTAACAACCTGCATGCGGAGCACAGCAAAATGTACTTTAAGGTGACTTCAACTCCTCACCAGTCACCTGCTCCACCAGAGTACCTCAGCTCCTCGTTTCCTTTCTCTCCTGTGGGCAACCTTTGTCGCCCCAGCATCCTGGGGACTCCTCTTAGCAAGTTCCTCAGTGGAGCCAAGATCTGGCTCTCCACAGAGACACTGGCTAGTGAGACGATTTGAGGGCAGACCGTTGGGATAGGACTGTGAGGTCACACAAAGAGAGAAAGATCTAAAGCCTAAAGATCTTCTCACTTACCGTATTTGGGTCTCATGTAGAATGTGCAGGCTTGAGGTACTGACAGTTACCTGGACACTTTTATTCAGTCTGTTGAGCGTCGTCTGTCAGTGAGGGTTTGTTTTTGCACACGATTAAATATAAAGCTCCGATCGCACATCTTTCTGACTTAGGATTGTTTGGATGGGTTGTACACTGCCTGTGTGGACGTTTCTCTTTGCGTTCAAATATTTGGTGGAGTTTTGTGTGGCGCTTGTGGCATTAGTTGGAAAGGAAGTAGAACTGGTGACATTTTATGTTAAGGTTCAATTTGTTAACATTAGTTAATGCGTTAGGGATCATGAACTAACAATAAACTATTTTTACAGCTAATATTTCATTTACTCTAGTCATCAGTGATCCTTTAGAAATCATTCTGATATGCCGATTTGATTCTTAATAAGCATTTCTCATTATCATTACCTTGATTCATATTTCATTAACTAATATTAATTTATACAACCTTAAAAATGAGTGTGTGTAGAAATAACATTAACCTGGTTCTTGATACCTAATGCATTAATTGATGTGACAAATGAAACTTTATTATATAGTGTTTTTGTAGAACTATAACTTAAATCTATGGTATAAATGTGCATATATTTTATCGTTTAATCCTAAAATAGTTTAAGATTTCTTGAAACCTTCTGGTAAGGTCTAAGGTAGGTTAGCTGTATTAAAATCAATAACCAAAATTGTGAAACTTGATATAGGAATTGACTGGGTTTATCAGTGTGAACCCCTATAGCAGGCAATAACTGTGCTCATACGGGTGCCTCTCAGTCCGGCTGGATTCCGGTCTGTGAGACCCGACGCTTTCTAAAGCACAGCATTGCTGTTTGAAGATGACTGACAGCTGCTTAAGCCAATCAGCTGGTTGATTGGGCTTGCATTGCAGTTAGGGTCTCGAACAGCATCTGATTATCATTTGAGAAAGTTGTGCTAATGCACCTGTGAACTTTTGCTTTCATTTGGAGTTACTTTACTAGTGTGACAGTGACGTCTTGGTTTGATATGTAGCCCTTTTAATTATAGATTTTTATTATGGTTGGGGACTGTATTTTTATTTTTATTTTTTTTTCTTCCAATTTACATTCTTAGACTTGTTTTTCCTAGAACTGGTACTTACCTTTTACCCTTGATACCCTTTAACTAGTCTGAAGTAATGCACAGTATGTGTGTAGTTTACCACTAACGCTGTCTGCAGTATGAAAACTGTGGGGGGGTTTTTCTAACAGCACAGTTTGATTTGTCCAGCAGCACTGATATTTATTCAGTTATGCAAAGAAACTAAAACAGGGATATTGTACAAATCCTCTGTGCCTTGTTGTGGGCCCTGATTGCAGTGTACCTGTTCTTTTTTTCCCTCTGGATATTAAAATCTACAAAACACAGCACAGGAGTTTTCTCTTCTGTGTGTGAATAGAACAACAAATTCCAAAGCTTGGTGTGGAAGTTGTTTAGATATCATTGGTGGGTCTGTTGCATCTGTGTAGAGAGTCAATAAAGGTTCTTCATTTAGGTTTTTGTTTGTGAGCTCAGGGGGGAGCCTTGTGAGGCAATATGCAATATTTGGCTCTTCAGATTTTCATGCAAATAAAGAGAATTGCCACCTTTGAATGGAGACCCGCCTTTTTTGTTCTTTAGGACATTACATATGATTTTCTAATAGTTTTACAAGTTTAGAAAACAGTACAAGCTTTCTTTAATCTTGGTTAACATTCTCAGAACACAAGTTCAGCTGAAACTAGACGTAACCAAAGTAAGGAAACATTACAGAGCACTAAAGTCAACAGTAGTTTCGTAATTCCAAATAAATTCATATTGATCCACAAATAAATGTAAAGCGATTGACAAAAAAAACAAGCATGTTCACAAAATAAATCTATATTTCTTATTTTTATTATCATATTTTGTGATCTTACTCCACCCACCTTTTACTTAAGCCAATCAGATACCGGCCACTTGATGGTGACTAACCAAACGTTGCACGAGCACGTTCTCATTCCAGGAGTCCATCCATTTGTGAATTAGTGAGAGTCTTGACGCTAGAAATGTTTCAAAATCCACAAATACGTGCAGCGATCTACAGATGCACAGGACACGATTCACATATAAATGCCAGACAAAGTTGTGTTTGTAGAATAAAATAAATATTTGTAAGTCTAATTTTACTTATTTGTAAATAAAATTCATGTTTGTGGAACTCCAAGATTCATTTTGTGAAGATGCTTGTTTTTTTGTCAATTGCTTTACATTTATTTGTGGATCATAATATATTTATTTGGAATTACGAAACAATTTTATCTCCATAGTAATGCCCTCTTCTGTCCACTTAGTGTTATAACTCAACACAAGTATATGCATTTTTCTTATGTAGTAAACACTACAGCAAACACATGAACATAAATAAAAAAATGTCAATGAGTAAATATATAACTAAATATATAACATTTATTGAAAGTTACAGCAGCCCCCAAAAATATTTTATACACAAACAATAATAATGTTAAATTTAATAATAACATTATTATAAGTAACATAATTTACTTGTAAATGTAAATTGAAATCAGTTGCAGTTACTGAGAGAAATTGTGTAATTAAATAAAAGTTGCTAATGAAAATGGTAACGATTACAAAGGAGGTTACATTTTTTCACACACACACACACACACACACACACTCACCCACCCACCCACAGATTTAATTGATTTCTTTCATAAATTACAGTGACTGCTCTATGAGACACCAATGTTTAGTACACAAAGCTTGCTCAAGAACGGTTGTGTTTCCTATTTGGGTTGATGTATATGCTTTATTTTTTTAGATCAACTGTTAAAGTGTTTCCTGTCATAATTGCACAAGATTTGATTTCAAGAAGACTTTCATAGCTATTAAACTTGTTTTGGTTTTCTATCTGTATTTAAACTCAGAATGATCTCAAAGTAATAAGAGGTGCTGAAGTCTGATTTTGTGGTGGCTGTGATAAATTGCAAAAAAGGTGACAGTAATCAGTGTTGAGCACTACTGTAAGTTTAACCCTACCTGGTTTACATGTTTAAAAATGATTAATAGTTGAGAGTTAATAGTGAAACTGTTTGATGTAGTCCAAAAATACAACAGTATAAAAAAATAAAACTCCAAGAAATCTGTATTTTAATTAAAAAAAAAAAAAAAAAACACGACAGGATACAATAATTCGATTTCTCATAAAACTAATAACTGTACATATTGCTTTTAACACAAAATCAACATTACAACTTCAGCTTGTTTACAGACATTTCTTTTTGTTTCTTCTTCTTTGATGTCTTGTCCTTTGAGCCCTTGATTTGGCTCTTGACTTGGTCTTGTAACTGGGAGAAGAAAGCTTGAGAGGAACGCAGGGCCTTATCCATGCCATCATTCTGTCACAATTTACAGGAGGAAAAACAAGTTATACACCTAAAATACCCCAACAGTAATTAAATGGTATTCATTAATGGTGCACTTCAGTTACTGACCGTGAGTACTTTGGCTTTTCCTCCTTTAGTAAGTTTCTTCAGAGTCTCTTCAACCTCAGCTTTGCTCTTCTTCTTCTTCTTGTCTCCTCCTTTCATCGCCTCTTTGGCTTTCTGTTTCTTCTCCCGCTCACGAATCTTCAGACGCTTCAGTATCTTCTTCTTGCGTCTCTCTCGTTTCTTATCTGTGGTGGTTTTCTCTGTGTCTCCGAGTACGTCTCCTGCCTTATTCTTCTCCTGAGATAAGGAAATAAAATGCATTTACCACTCATGAAGATTGTGAAATCTAATTTATGTAAATGTCTCACTCAAAAACTACAAAGCAAACTCTTTCCTAAACACTTAAAAGTGAGGTTTTCTGATAAACCTGAATTGAAGCGAGCAGGCCACACTAACCTTAATCTCCTCTGGAGCCAGAAGTGTGGCGTCACTGGCATTGACTGGAGCCACTTCCTCCATGGCTATAGAAGGCAAGTTGGAAACCACTTTCACCTCAGGAATATGCTAAACACAGAAAGAAAAGAATCCAGTATAACTCAGCGTTTAGCTGTTTCTAAATTGAAAGCTTTTTGAACATCATGCATGCAGGAATATAGCTGGCTCAAGCCACAAAGACATTTTTACTCACTGGTTTTGGTGTGAAGTGGAAGTTTGATAGAGCATCCAGTTTAAGGAAGAGTGTGTCCATGAGTTTCTGGATTTCTACATGTGCTGGGTTCTCTTCCTCTTCCTTCTTTTCCTGAAGCCCACAAAAAAAAAACCCAACAAAACAAATGAGTATAATACAATATAGGGCTGGGTGATATATTCTTATGCATCTCTTCAGTAAAGCCAGTTCTTTGATCCCCATCACATGTTTTTAAATGAATCAGCAGTTATATAACAATGAATTTATCACCCAGCCATAATACAATATAAACGTTTAGGATAAATAAAACCTATTTTAAAGAAATTAATAATTCCTCCACTGGTATGTATTCATTTGACCAAAAGTGACAGGTAATCCATTTATAATGGTAAAAAAAAAGAAATGCTGTTCTTTTTATATTCATCGAAAGAATCTTTTTTTAGGATCTCTTCTTAAACAAAGATTTGTTTATTTGGCATTTTGCCTTTAATTTGATAGGACAGATCCTAGCTGACAGGAAGTGAAGCAGTAGAGAGATTGGGGAAAGGTCTGTGAGCTGGGACTCAAACTCCCGATGCCCAAAGCTCAACGGTGCTGAATGTCGATGCACTGCCCATGAGGCTACTGGCGCTGACATCATTACAAACCTTTGAATGGTTGAACTCAAAATGTCCTATACATAAAACACAATTTTAGACTTCATTCAAACTACAAGCTAAAATCTTTTTATAACTGTACGCAAGCATGCGAGAGAAAGCAGTGGACAGGACGCACCTGTGTCTGTTTGATATACTCCTGCTCATAAACCTCAGCCAGACTCAGTTTGCTCTTCTCGTGGTCCAGAGTGAGTCTCTTCTTATATTCAAACACCTCCTCTTTAGGCTTCTCCTTCCTTACCACATCATCCCACACCTGAGACAAAACCACAAACATAATCAAGCTAAACAAAGTGGGTCATATTTATGAAACAAGTGTGGTATTCAGTTCAATGGACAATTTGCACAAAATGGATTAAGAAACTACTTAAAGTCACTTGACATTCCTTTATCTCTTCAAACAAAGATGCTATCAAATCAAACAAACCTGATCTTTGATTCTCTGTTTGATAATATCCTCAAGCTGTAAAGTAGTTTCTTCTGTGATGGCTGGAGCTGTGGAGGTAATAAACAAATCTATAATATCTGTAAAGGCATTTGTGGTGTGATGATCAGCATGAAGCTCTCACCCATCCTAGAGGCCTGGTCAAACGCCACATCCTCTTCCAGCATGCTGTTCTCCGGTCGAGTCTGAGCGCTCACCTCTCCTGTCAGCTGCCACGGCTTCTCGGACAAGGCAGCGTTCTCCAGTTCTTCAATCTTTTGTGCCATCTGTTTACATTCACAACAAATCAAAGCTAGTATTAAAAGTAAAACTGTTGCCTTGACAACCAAGTGAAGTAATTTAAAACTAAATGAATTAAATACACAGAATTTGATTAAATACTTTTCCAGTTAAAGATGACAAGGTACAAAGACAAACCTTTTCCTGTCTCTTTTCAAAGGATGACTTGGACTCAGGTTTAGGTTCGTTTTTGGCTTTTCCACCTAGAATATCTTCGACATCCTCCCCTTCACTGTCATCTTCAGGGAGGTCAAAGGTCACCTTGCGTAAAGCATTTCTTGCTGCGTCATCTCTAAATTGAGAAGTGAAATGCATTAGATCTCTGAACGAAAATGCTGTAAAACACAACAAAAGGAGGCAGCAAGTATCCTCATGACTTACTCATTCAAGTCAAAATCTTCCTCGTTCATATCATCTTCATCCTCCTCCTCCAGCTCATTGTCATCTTCTTCTCCCTCATAACTATCATTAGAATCTGGTTCCCTCTCTTCATCTGGATCCATATCTTCAGGTTCTGCAACCACTGGAGCAAAGAAATCTTTGTATTTCATATCTCTGGAGCTTTTCTTCTGGAAAACAAAAAACGCCAAGTTTGAATTCACGTTTACACGAAGTAACAAATATTGAAATAAAACAGTACTCTGAATACAAATTTGTTTTTGATACTTCTGTGATACACAATCCTTTTACATGCATCTGTAAATTAGACCCATAGTTTTACACCCTGGCGTCCATAGAGATGATGCTATAAATTAAAATAATTGAAAAAATACATAAAGGCTCAGTGAAGCTGTGTTTCACCATTACCTTTTTCTGTTTTGTGAGCACTACGGGTTTATCAAAGCATAGGTCCTCGTCATCGTCAGATGGCAAATTCTGAAAGTAGTCTATGTCCTCCCCTAGGCTCTCATTTCCTTCTCTTTTATCCATGTCATCCAAAAAGGCTTCCATTTCTGCCAGTTTAAAAAACCTGTCGTCTACTTCAGCTCTACTTCTACTTGTAGTCCTATTAGGTTTAGACTTTGATAATTTAGCAGCTGACTGTTTATTTTTGTTTTTTTCCTCAAATTTATCTACATCAAAGTCCAAATCTGAGTTTTCACCAGAGAAGTCATCATCCTCGTTGCTTGAAGATGGTTTAAACCTCTTAATTTCCTCCTCTTTGTCCTTATCATCATCCTCTGCACTCTCTTCTTCTAAATTACTAGCAATTTCTCCATTATCAACATCTTCCTCCTCCTCCTCTTCTTCTTCTGCATCTTCAAAAAATTGTATAGTGTCATCTGTGACAGCATGTTCAACTGCCTCCTCAAAATGTGTCAGTAATGCATCGTTCTGAAGCTCCAGCTCCTGCCAAATTTGCTCTTCGTCAAAGTTTTCGATGACCAGCTCCTCCAGTGGGCTTCCTTTGTAGTCTGCAGGCTCATGGGCTTTATGCAGATCATAAAGAGTCTTGGTAAGTGATTTGAAGTCTGTTGCCAGAGCATCCTGGACACTGAATAAAGAAAATCACACCTGTAATATTTTATTACTTGCATTTGCGCATAATTAAATATATATGTCTATGAATAAAACATCCATATAAATCAGTATAAAAGAAAAGTAAGAAAGGTACATCACATATATTAAAACTCGTAACTACAACGTGAGACGTTTGCACATGTGTGGCCCGATACGCGTTTCGGATCGTTTAACATTAGTAATTGTTCATTAGTCTTAAATTTACACGCCATTCAGCAAAATAGTTTAATCATTTAGCGTGCATCCAACCTGAGAAATTGCTCCGGGTGTGCTGTGTTGCTGTTTAGTAGCTGTAAGCAGCTCTCCAACGTGCTGCCATCCCCGGTCGCCATGTCTGCACTCACATGGGTCTCTGCGTAACGTAACGCTTGGTAAATACAACCCCCGGAAACAACATGTACTGTGTTATGTTCCACATAGAACGTTCCACAGTGTAACCATGGTGTTTCTTAATATACCGATTTGCTGGTTTCGTGTACAATAATTAATTAAATTAAAACAATTAAAAGCGTACATGTTCTGAATATTTTATATGGTTAAATTACCATAACTGAACACGTGGATCGCGCTGTTTAAATAAAGTTTGCGTGTTGCGATGACCGCAAAGATGGCTTCCTCTTTACTGAAGGTTGCAGGTAAACAGTAGTAAATCGATATTGTTTTAGTGTCTCTGTTTTTTCCCTTGACTGCTTGCAACATTTAGAGCTGCATTTATTTTAAATGCACACGTTACTCTTTGACAGCTGTTGTGAATACAATCCACCAATAGATTATTTATATTTAATGCGTTAATGCTGTAACGGTTAACGTAGTCTCATCTCTTGTAGTTACAGGTCTCTCGAGGTGTGCATGGCACACTTTACCCTCAGTGAGGGCATTGTCTCTGACTGCACCCGTCGGTCAAGGTGTCCCTCAGTCATTATGGAGGTTAGGCAGACTGAATCATGTTGCTATAGCAGTACCAGACCTAGAGAAAGCCACAGCACTGTATCGTGATGTTCTGGGGGCTCAAGTAAGCGCCACCGTGCCTCTCCCTGAGCACGGGGTGTACACTGTGTTTGTAGAACTGGGAAACACCAAATTAGAGCTTCTGCACCCTCTGGGAGAGAAAAGCCCTATTGCAGGTTTCCTGCAGAAAAACAAAGCTGGAGGGATGCATCATATCTGTATTGAGGTAAAGATAAGACAAGGTTAAGTCAGTGCTATGTAGCTTGACTTTTCTGCTTTTCCTTATATTACAATTTATTAAATCAATTAAGCAGTTTCTGTTTACGATTCAGTTACGATTCTGATACTGTTTGTCATTACTTTTATATTATACTTATATATATATATATATTTATTATTATTTTATTTATTTATTTTTAAAACCGTTGAGAAAAGTAAATATGAACCAGTGGTTCAAGAAGTACTCATCTTTTAATACACACAAACACAAAAGTTGCATAACGTAAAACTGTATCAAATCTCATAGGTGTCATGCATCACAAAAGTCATATTATCACAATTATTGCTGTAAAACAATTAATGATGATTGAGTCCAAAATAAACATTTTGTTTAAATAGTATATGTGTGTTCTGTGTATATATATTTTTATACATAAATAAATACACACACATACTGAATATGTTTTGAAGTTATTTACATGTATTTATATTCATATAATTTATATTATATATATAAATATATTTAATATATAAACCTATTTTAAACTTATTATAAACTTGTATTTCTTATACAGATCATAAATGTACACAGTAAACAAACATATACTATGTAAACAAAAACTTTTATTTTGAATGTGATTAATCGCCATTAATCATTTGACTTAATTATTTGAAATTGGAAATTCATGAACTAGATTTCTTGTGAATCAATCTTACTGCAAGTTTCTTCTAAAATATTGAACTTGTTTCATAGTTTAGTGTCAGTATTCATATATGTGTTGCTTGTTTAATTGCAGGTGGATGATATCAGCGCTGCAATAGTTGATTTGAAGGCAAAGAAAATCAGGCTGCTGTCCCCAGAGCCGCGAATAGGAGCTCATGGCAAACCTGTGATGTTCCTCCACCCTAAAGACTGTGATGGGGTTCTTGTGGAGATAGAACAAGCCTAGCTATCACACATTATCTTGTATACAGAGAATACAGAGACACATTGATTAGACTGGTCGTTTTTGACACTGAAGCTATTGTGATGATTGCAAGAAGAATTGTACTATTCCACTTGTTCCACTCATTTTCAATCTGTTATGGTGTGCTTTATATTCTTTGCCTTTTTTCTGAAGTAAAGATTTTCTTTAATTACGTTATTACGTCTATTAATTTAAATTAGTTTGATCCTTTGACTCTTATAAATCTTGTTTAATTCTGTTCTTTTCTTATTAATATTTGTGGGGTACACTAGGTATTTTTCTAACAGAAGCCAAAATAAGCTCAATTACATGCATGTTCTTAATGCTAAAAATGTTAGATATGTTTTGCTATTTTTATGAATGTGAATTGAAATCCTCGCAAGCCTTTCATCTGGCTCTCAGTGGAACAGACAGATTGAAGCTTTCTTTTTCTGGCTTTGGGAGACGGGTTGGCTCATACCCATCTCTCCACTGTAGTCAACTAGAAACGCCAAATAGAAAGCTGTTTTTTGTTCTTATGCCTTAAACGTGCTTTTTTTTTGAAAGGGAGAGAGAGGGATATAACTAGAGGAGTGAGATTACTCCTGATGTTTGTGGGCTTTCTCACTGTGTGGTCTCCAATGTCTTGTTTGAATTTTCCTGCTTCAGCACCATTAAAATAAAGGGGTCTTTAATGACGTTATAAGTGGTTTTTGACTTTTCAATTTAGTTGGAAAAGGAACAGAAATCTCTCCAGAGAAGTTTACACTCTGCCTGTCCAAAACAACAACAAAAATGATTTTGAATCACTTCCTATTTTGCCTATGCTCCATTTAGGCTTTTATGCAGAGTAGTGAAAAATAGCCTATTAATAAATCAATATTACATGTTGGTCTGAATCAAACATGCTAGTTTAAGTGTTTTCAGGGGAAAGGATATCTGCAATGGAACAAAACACGTTTTCTAATGATATTCTGTTGAAGCTTGCATTTGCTTGTCTTTTTTTTTTTGTAGAAATCATAACGTGAAAACATCTGCCTGGATTAATCGTGTTGAAGCAATACTAGCTGCACGGTAATTGTTTTCAGTATCCCAAAGGCATCTCATCCTAATTGCACATATTCAAACCACATGTCCAGTTTTATCTGGGGCATTGGAAGCTGTTTATTGCCTTAGCCTTGAGAAACGCCATCTCATATCGTCTGGCCCAGAACACCATCTGCAAGAGAAGGGAATTAAGTATCTCTATTTTCTGTGCTAATGTACTATTGATTTTATTTTCGTATTTTTTTATTGTCTTATGACAACATTAAGACATCAGCTAATGCGTTCTCATTTACATGCATGATCTAACATGTAATACCTAGGCATGTACATCCAACAGAATCAGGAAGCAAAGATTACACGTTTCATGGAAACAGCGAAAATCTCTCTTATGTAATATATAGAGAATCTGATGAGATTATGCTTAATTTGAGCGAAATTACCCTTCAAAACAAGGCCAGAAAGAAATGTCTCTGTGTGTGAATGGCATCACGAGGGTAGTAGATATTGAATTTGTAAACATTTGTATGGACTCTAATTACTAATGATAATTAATAATGACTGATGACATATTGAAAGCTAAAGAATAAGGTTTACTTCCGCACGCGTTCAATTTCATTATGCCAAGCTTTGTTAGTTTGCTGATCAAGACGTGATTCAAAGTCAATTTAAATTACAGCATCATTTTAAGATCATTTCCCCCACACAATGAAAGCCACGAGCGCTCTTTCTCTCTGTCTCGGGTGGGGTTTGTGGTGATAGAGCACAGCGCTGCAGTGGAGCGCCCCCTGCTGTTCTCTATCTCTGCTCTTCAGGATTCTGTTCTCCTCAGTCTCCGGGATGCGGTGTCGGTGCGGTTCCCACTCTCTCTACCTCTGAAAACACAGGACTTCTATATTTGAACATCACAACATCAAAGGTTATGCAGGTAGGATGGTTTTCTGTCTTGTGTGTTACCCCTCTGAATGTTTAGTGTAGGGTATTGATGCGGAGTGAAGTGATGCGCTCGTGAAGGATACGGCAGGATATCATTCTCTCAGTGCAACATCAAACCCGCTGCTACGAGCACGTACACGATGTTAGACATCCTCCTCAGCCGTCTTTCAACTATTAAAATCATTGTAACAGTGAAACAAACGGAAATTGCGCAAATCGAACGGTTTGTTTGTTTAATTTTTGTGTGTATCTCCTTTTCTCTCGAGAGCTTCTTTGGTGTGCCTATATTTTCTTTTTTAATTAAGAACCACGGCTAAAATGTCATGACGAAAACGTGGAAAGTCCTCAAAAAAGTTGGTTAAAATATGTCGCACTGTAAAATAGACCCAGCTAAGTTTTACTTTCTCACAACTAAATCTTCATACTTTTAAATATTTCATCTATCTATCTATCTTTTTGTGTATCTGTCTATCTGTGTAGTTGACATTAAATATATATATATATAACGTTTAAGCTATATTTAATTTTAAATGATCAAACTTGTTACAGTTATTTTACATGTATTTCAAAAACATAGATTATTAGATAAGATACTCAATATTTAATATTTAATAAGTGAGTTTACATGGTTAAAACCTTAAAAGGGTCATGCAAGATTTTCAGGGTTTTTTTATACGCCCCTTATGCAAATTTTAACCTACAATCTTCTGTTCATAGAAATGTCAGCTTATATGGGTAGTTGAGAGATATCATTGTTATTCAGATTTTGTTTTGTTTACAATTACAAGTGGACCTGGTTGGTCAGTAGCCAGCAAAGTCTGATTAATAAATCTGTTTGTACAGAGAATTTTGCATTCTATCCCGGTATAAATCTTTTAGCAACTGACACATAAAATCATGATTAGATGCTGAGATTCTAATTTTGGAATATAAACATAATTATGTCCTAGTCCTTCAGTTCTGGTTGATTTGTAGAGCTTATCATGATCACGCTAAATCAAGCATCAAATTCAAGCCTTGAGCTGGAAATCAAGCATCATGCTGCTGCTGTAAAAGATGAGCTCCTTTTTGTCCAGAGAACAATAGCCGGTCCACTCCCCTGAACCGATCAATGAAACCACAAAGACTAGAAAATCTTGTGCATATTCTAAAAATACGTGGAGTGGCTAAACTTTTCACAACTAAGAACAAAAGAACACACATCTTCTAGAGGTAAATGAATGCTCGAGCTAGAAGTCTTTGTATGTACAGCTCAAAGTAGTTCATATTAATCTGAAACATAATATAGAGAGGTAGAGACAGTTTAGGAGGGGTAGGGAAGAGAGAAAGCCAGACTGAGTGTGAAGGAGGGACTGTGAGTGATTATAAAGGTGCATAATTCCCGAGCATGATCCCAGTTGGTGGTTCTGTCTCCACAACAGTCTCCTGCCGCTCACTTGTCCAGGCAACCTGCTCGCACACACACGCACATGCACACGCTGCCCCGCCCCTCCTTTCAGATCCGTTATAGTTACGGTTCTGTGCTGAAGGACAAACACTGTTTGCAAGAGCATGCTGAGATTATATTTATACACCAGTAGGACATTTATAAATTGATCTCTTGCGGGAATTGGATAGAAACATGGAAAGAAAAGGCTGGGTGAGGTTGCTCACTTTAGGGGTAATTTTAGCAAAATAATATTTAGTGGATAATCACAGAAAAATACCTTGAAATGTAGTTTTGCTGCAAATCTTCAGGAGATTTTGATAGAAACTGTTTTGGATGTGCAGTGGTGGTGAGATGTGAGGGTGTGGGCAGGTTTTTTTATGGTGTTACTAATGTGGGTGTAAGCGGTTTTGGCCCAAAGCTGCTGTCTGGTTTAGTACTTGCACTGATATATATGATGCTGTTGCCTTTGTGTGTGTGTACGCATATGTGTGTATGTTTTTGTGTGATAACCTCTGGCAATGTGCCCAGGAACAGGAGGACAAGGGTCAGAGAGGCATGCTCTCACTCAGCTCAATTTAAAATCTTTTGCTCACTATAAATATATAGAAATGCTGATGTGCAGTTAGCAGTCAACAGCCCTGAAAAGTGCAGAAAGGATACATGTCTTCCAGACCATTCAAAAGTTTGTGGTCAGTAAGATGCTTTTAAAGGAAGTCTCTTCTTGCTCATTAAGTGTGCGATAATTTGAAATATAGAACAACAGCACCATTTTTTATATTGTGAAAAATGTATTTCTTCTTTTAATTATTATTCTGAATTGTACAGCAATCATTAGCCTTCAGTTTAACACGATCTCTAATATGCTAATGTCTGTCTCAAAGAACCTTTTTCTTTATAATTGTATTATTTTGAAAACAGTTGTGCTGCTTAATATTCTTGTGGAAACCATGATACATTAAAAAAATTATTTGATAAATATAAGGTATAAAAGAGCAGCGTTTATTCAAAATATATATTTATTAACTTTTACTTTTGATCAGTTGCTGAGCTAATTAATTTCTTACAAATTTCTTAAAGTGCAAATAATTATTATTATAGAAATTTGACTGCTCACTGATATAAATGTGGCCTTTGTTTAACTCTGTTGGAACAAAAAAAAAAGTAAAAATGAATGCCATTGCTGTAGTGCAGACATACGGTGAACACTGACATCCCAAGAGTGTCACACATTAAAGATAGGTAATGGAGGTGTGCCGGCGGCTCTGACTTCAGAATGATGTAAATACCATGAAGAAAAGAAAAACATGATTTCAAGTAGAGTTTCGCCCACGCAGTTACACTGGTGTTAATGATCTTAGTTATCGGGCCAGGATATATGGTATCTCAAGCAAGAATTTGTATTTCTTAGTAATTTATTCATGGATTGTTTTCATGAGCTCTGATCTTAAGGTTTGTGTCAGATATTGACTTGTTTGGGCTCTGGATAAATATAAAAATGTTTAAATGACATTAAAAATAAGCAGGATTTTTATTAGACTCTATCTAAAAGTCACCGATTGTAAAGCTCCTTTCATCCTGGTTATTAAAATATTTTAATTATTTATTTTTTTGGTTTTCATATAGCCTTATACCCTTGCTTGATCGTGTAAAGTTTGTATCAGAAATGGCATCTCCTATCAGTGAAATGAAACAGAGAGGTAGCTTATTGGACACAGACCCTATAATTCTTTGCTCATGTGTCTTTTGATCAGACTGGAGAGTGATTAATATTGATAGCATAGCTCAGAGATTCCGACTAGATGTGAATTAGTCGTCTGCTCCCTTGATGTTTACTTTTGAAAAAGTCGAGTAGCCAAGCATGGTGACTTGTTAGATATTTTAAAAGCACATTCAGGCATCTGTTATTCACAGTAAGTGAAAGCAGCTTTTTTAGCGTACTATCAACCCAGCATGATTTAAGAGGAGCTTTTGTGTTTGTGTCTTTTGCCTCCTTTATCATCTTTCCTTTTCATACATAAATGGACATTTTCTTTATTTTTGGGAAGCTGTCCACATTAAGATTTAATTTTTCTTTTGTCCATTTGGTGCTTTCATCCTCTTGTTTATCATATAAAAAGAAAATATTGTGAACTCGAGTGCGATGTGAGTAAGGTCTGTAGCCGTTTTTGTTTTACTCATTGGCTGAAGTTTATCTGACTCAAGATTATGAAACAATGTTGCTCTTGATCTTTTCATTCATTACCGAGTGTGTGCGTTCTTTGAAAAGCTAATTATTTTATGCCTCTGGCTATGTGTACCCTGCCCTCATATCTGATGTAATATCTGTCATAATGATCTAAATAAGTAAGTAAGTCATGTACTGACTTGTGTAGAAGCTTTCTTGACTGTGCGAGGAGTTGCTTTTTTTGTACTGGTGACTCATTTGTTGGTGAATCACTTGCTGTATACTCCTGGATTGAGTTTTGCCATTTATCTCACACCTGCTAAGTTTTCCCTGCATCTGTATATTTGATCAGTAGCAAGGTCGTTCTTGTTATGATTTAGTAAAGTCAGTTTTATTTGTGTAGTGCAGCATTTTACTGTCTTTTTCATTCCAAGGATCACTGAGTTGATATAGCGGTGTGACTCTGCTGCAAATAAACAAGAATAAGACGAAAATGGTCATGATATGAAGATTTTCCAAACGCAGCTTAATGTTCTTACTGTGAACAATTAAATAATTTTAAAAGAAATACATTTCTTTCGAATGCAAGCTCAAAGTCAGATTTGCCGCCTTCTAGTCAACAACCAACGGACAGAACCAAGACCCGCTCTATATTTTTACTTGTTTATTTTTTACTTGGATGTATGTCAATATGGATGAAAAGATCTGTCACTTCAGTTCAATCATGAATTTAATGTTGGCCAAATATAATATTCATGTGGTGTCATATTAATAAATTTACATAAAAACATAGTATAGGCCTATTTAAATTACATATATATTATACTAAATAAAGTTCAAATCTATGACATACCACTTCAGACTTAAAAATATAAAAGTTATAATCTGTTTGGAGCACTACATGTGTATACTGCACATTTCTTAATATTAAGCCTAAAATGTGTTTTGCAGTCGCTATTGATGAGGCTTGTATGATCTTTGAGTAATATCTGTACGCTTGCAATAGGGCAACTTTAACACATTCAGATATACTCCAGTATATCTTTACTTGGATTTCAGCACTACTTCCACTACTCAAACTACTCGAGAGTGAGTAAATGATGACAGAATTGTCATTTTTGGGTGAATTATTTGAGTACAAAGTTACTGTAGTTGTTCCAGTTAAGCTTGAACTAGAAGTACAAATGCAAAGGTGTTTTCCCCTAAGTGTGTAAATGCATTTGTAGCATACTTAGCATGAGATAAATATATTAATTACAATTTTTTACTAGGATACATTTGTGATAATGATGGCAAATTCCATACAGTATTGCCTTTTAGGTGTACAGAAGAACAAAGTTGCATATGTGCATGTTACATATTTTCTCTTATTTGAATGTCTTTATTTTAAAGGTTTAATTAGGTTTGTACGTGCATCTTTGGTTGATGTTAATCTAATATTGCATTTTTACATATTTTCATTTATTCATTCATTCACTTTCGAGTAAACCTTGAGATGAACAGGAGATGGGGAACAGCAGCAGTACCCCTCTGGCAAATATTTTTATTCAAATGTCCATTTCTAATATTTCTAGGTAATTAAAAAAAAACTACTTTGTTGACTGACCTCTCTTCAATGTAATTTAGTACAATCACTTTCAGTCACCTGTGTCTCTCCAGGGAAGAGAGACGAGGATGAAACTGTCTTTGGTGTGTATTAGTGTGTATCAGCTGTGTTGAAAATGCAGAATGACTCATGTACCACATCCAGAAGAGCTCAATCTGCCTTCCTACTGCTTTTTGTGTATCTGTCAATAAATGAATGCACTTGATCAACCTAAATGGGAATAAATGAATCATTCTTTTTGAGACGGGATAAGATATTGGCTGCACTGACCGGTCCCCTATTGAGAGATGATGGTCTGTTGATATTTGTGATGGGTCGTTTGGGCTTGTTCTTTAGCTGCCTGTGTTTACTGCAGTCTGAAGGTCATGGAGGCTGGGCCCTGCTGGGACAACGGCACCTTAAATCTCTGCAGTGTCTGTTTTCAGCTATTCATATACCGGGGGCTGACTCATCGACAGAATAAATGCGTGTAGCTGTAGTCAGATCGAAGATTTATATTTATGTAAGCTTAACTTCCCTCTTACATTTAGAGTAGTACTGACAGTTTGTCCTTGGAGTCTTTTCCAGCTTGAGAAGTTTAAAACACAACGGCTCAAAGTAATACGTCCAGCCCAAGTTTAGCTCCGGGAAAGGGTGATACATCTTTTCTCCTTTAGCTGCTGCACAGTTAGCCTCGCGCCATTTCAGATCCATGTACATTAGCATTTAAATGAGCTAACTTGATTTTACCCAGTTCAGGCTCTATTGTCTCCGTTTGAATGAGTCCACACTCAGCAGACTGAATAGAATGAGATCAGACGATCCATTCACTCTTGCTCTCAGTCTTTAATAACGTGGAGGATTGGCTAACTAATGGGACCACAGGTGAAGAGCGAATAAACCTCCCTGTTCCAATGTCTGTTTTCATCCAGAACTACCTGTAAAGACTACAATCAAGTCCTATTGTCATTCTCGAAATGTAGATTGATGTTTTTGGAATGAGCATGATTAATTTTGGAATGAAGTTTGTTTTTAGCACATAAACAGCACCAAAAAGTTATTACCAACAGCAAACTTTTAATTGTGTTTGCATTCAAGCCAGATTATGTTAATGATTATTTTATTTTATTTTAGGTTGTCTTGTCAGTTAAGTTCCACTTTCATTCATTTTCTCTCCATCATTGCTATTCTGGTTCCAATTTCCAACAAAGTTAATGTACCAATAGAGTTAATGCGCAAACTAGTATCATTTAAAGTTGTCAGTGTTTGATTTCACAGCACACTCTCATTATAAAGCCACTAGATAGCAATAAGATGTTTAAGTGCTGGCAGCTATACAAGTGTTAGGTTTTATAATATAAAACTTAATTAATTAAATTAATTAAGAAATGAATTAAAGAAATTAATTAGAGAGCATTTTTTATTTCAGTTTAGTTCGTTTTTAAGTAATGAAAGTGTTTAATTTAGAAGAATTTGAAATTATAGTTAATAAGATTAACTATAGTGCAGCTGTGTATATATGTATGCATGCATATATGTATACTGTATATAAAAAATGCAATATTGATATATTAAATATTTTATATACAATAGAAAAAAATATATATAAATATATAAATGTATATACATATTTTAAATATATAGACATGCATGTATATTTATATATACATAATAAATATACATAATTATGTAAACAAAAACTTATGTTTAATATGATTTTTTATTATTAATATTAAGATAGACAGCACTATCAATAATATATATATATATATTTAAATTATTTAATGTGACAAAAAAAGATAATTTTAGGGTTTTTTTTGTTTTTGTTTTTTTTGCAATAACAACCCCAAATTTATGAGTTACGCCGGTTTCACACTGCACGCGTCAGCAGGGCGTCAGCAGCGCGTATTTTTTTCGGCGCCCATGTTAACGGATGAGTGCTTTCACACAGCACGCAGGAGCGGCGCGTCAGCG
>JAUCMS010000127.1:11816317-11881880 GCA_032357445.1 Enteromius radiatus | reverse complement strand
AACTATTACGCCTCTAGACTGTTATGAAACAGTCTGTGTTGTGTTGGAATTGGACCTTTTTTCAGTCGTCTTTTGCACACACTTGATTTCTATAAGAAGCAGGAAACGATGGTGTTTGAGACTCACAGTATCTTATGTCCATGTACTGAACTGTTATTATTCAACCATGCCAAGCTAAATTCAGTTTTCCATTCTATGGCACCTTTAAATCTTGTGCTTTTTAAACAGATTTTAACGCATGTTGTGATCAAAGGACAAAAACGTACTTCTGCCAGCAGTGTTTTCCAATGGAGACTACTGTAAGAAACTCTAAAGAAGAATAATCTGCGCTAGCAACAAAAGTGCAGCAATTACCCTAGTCTACAAGAAAATGACACATTAAAATTGAGAAACACACAATTAAGCTGTCCTGCCTTCACAAACAAAAAACAGTACTTTACATTTACTTCTATTTTAGTCCAATCAGAGCTGAGATGCCTAGAAAACTGCCAGCATTAGATTTTCTTAGACTCCTCTATAATACCAGCACCAGAAAAAGCATTGCGCATTGCAATGGCTGTTAAGGAAACGCACTCTACTTGCCCTTCACGTAAGCTCCGTAAGTTTAGCCTTCACTGGCACTGAGGAACAAAAGCATCAGGGAAGCTCTGGAATGGAACTTCAGGATAAATGCACATGTTTGCTAAGCGCTCAGAAAGTGAGAGCCGCGCTCAAAGGGCTTTTTGTTCCTCTTGCTTTTTGTGGTGCTTTTCTTGCCCCTTTCTCCCCCTTCCTTCACACATTCTCGGGAGCTGGCAGACTGTTTAGAGCTGAACTCTGGCACCTCTTTTTTCTTCCTCCCCCTTTACTTCACTCCTTTTATACCTTTAGTTATTCCCCTTGGATCTTGGGCCCTGTATTTGGTGGGTAACTGCAGGTTAAAAGCTCTGCTTCCCTCAGTCTTTTTCCTATTACCGAAAAGGAAAACTCCCTTTTCCTCTTTCAAAAATATAAACAACTCTTAGTGCAGACTTTGAGATTCTAGTGACTAATAAATGATGACTAACAGTCATTCCAAAGATGCTGTGGAAACCATTTCTCTGGCTCTGAGTCATGCTATAGGAATGGCCAATCAGGGCTCGTTACACTGCAGGAATGACAAACAGGAGGCCGTTCTCCTCTTCTGACAGGAGCACAATGTGGAATGTTCATGTTACACAAAGTTCCATGTTGCCAGGCAACAGCAGCTGTTGTGAAGCAACAGGATGGGTTTGTAGGCCGGTGTGAGTCACAGAGCTCGGAGTTCATGGTATGATCAGATCAGCTTGTATAAAGAGCTCTTTTTATCTGCTTTATGGCGCAGATGTATAACGGGAGGGAGAGACATTCCTCAACAGAACATGCTTTATTCTATGAGGCAGGGAGCCTCTGATGGTTTTGGTGGGAACTTTCAAAATGCTCCAAGACACACTGCTGTGTGATTTTGGCCTTTTACTGTAAGTCTATCACTGGGGAAAAGGAAAAATAAAATATTAAAAACTAAGGATTTATTATTATTTTAGAACATTAGAAGAAATTTTAGTAACTTGTAAAATATCTGATTATCTTTTCTGTCAAAGACTTGAAATGAAGAAATCTAAAACTCTGATGAAACAGTCTGAAAATAAAGCAAATATTACTTTATAAAACAACTACAACTACAACTAAACTATTACTTTACAAATATTAGTAAATTATAAAACCTAATATTACTATTATTATAAGTCATTCGCCAAATGTTGAGTCAGAGGTCAACCAAGAAGCCCGAACTCGACTCTCTCACAGAAGCCCAAATAGTCATTGCCGGAAGTCAGTGATTTGAGTTATAATTTAAAAAAATAAAAATATTATAAAAAATATAATTTAAAATACAAAAACCCTTTAACAAACTATTCCTTTAATGATATTAGTCCACACCAGCGAACAATATCATCCGTTTATGCTAAAGCGCATCTATGTCTGCCACTTTGAATTCTCCAGCTCCATGCTGCAGGATTGATTCTGATTGGCTGTCAATATTTATATCGCTTATCAACTGGAGAAAAAAACGTTATGAAAGTGATTGCAATGATATCGTTCTGCAGTGCCTTAATTGTTATAGCTGTGGTGAGGACTGCGCTATTCTTAAATATTGAGAACGATATCTTTATCATTATCGTCTTTGGTGTAAACAGGCCATGTGCAATAAACGTAAGAAGACATGTGAGAGAACCAGTTTCTCCACTTTGAATGGCTAATTAAACCGTCAACTAAACAATGCCAGACTGTTATGATTGCAACCATTTCACAAGTCAGTGAATAGAAAAAAACAAAGTAAATAACTCATATGAGCATTTCCAAGTCTTTGAGTAAGAATCTACCACATGCCACCTGTTTGTGTCTCACATGTATGAGGGGGTATAGCAGGAAGAGACAAATCTGGCTTCTCTGTGACTCATCATTACAGGTCTGCAGTGGGATCAGTATCCACCAGACAGAGAAGGTGGATGAAAGCTGTGCTGTCTAGGTAAGAAGACAAACTATAATCCCCTCATCCTACAACCTCTCAGTAGGAAAGGGAAGAAAACAAGGGAAGAGACTTCCTGAAATACCACAGGCCTAGAGTTCTAGGAATGGATTCTGGCTTAAGTAAGACACTGACGAAAAAAAGCAATGAATTATCATAAAACCACATACACAAAAAATACAGAACACAGACTACAATTAATAGAATTCATAATTCCAGTTCATTCCACTAAAGAAACTGATAATATGCAGGAATTTATTGTACTTGTTTACAATTTTACTTCAGGGAAAGAAAACTCCCAGATTTCAGCAGGGGGCTTCAGTCAAACCCATTAGTTCTTAATCCTCTCTTAGTCTAATCCAAAAGCGCCTGGAACGCGGAGGTGTGTGAGCATGTGTGGGTGTGTGTTTGCGTGTAAGGGGCTGCAAGGTTAATTATTTTGTGTGTGTGCTTAGTACCTTTTTAGCACTTTCGGGTCCGGCTTCATCAAAGCGGAACCGGATGATGCGGAAGTCTTTGCAGTAGAGGATAAGCTCAGTAGGGTTAAATTTCAGCTTCTGATTGGAACCTAAAATCTTCTGCTTCCCCTTAACATCATTCACTATAGAAAAAAAAAATAAAACAACACACATAAAGTCATATTTTGAAGCATTTCTGATAATGAAAGTAGATAGAGGTAATGATAGGTTGTGATTTGGCAAGAGGCAGACTTGCATGAACACCACAGCATTATGTTACATTGGTGCTCACTACCAAGTTTACTAATCTCACTATTGGATTCTGCACGTGCTAGTGAGCGAGGGAGTATAATCTGTATTATGTGTAATCTGTATTACATAATATTCAGTCACAAAATCAAAAGGCACAGAAAGATGTTTATAGTACTAAATAAAACAACAAAAAAATGAAATAAGTAAATTCTCTTTTTCTAAAGTAACTAGCAAGGAATGCAGAAGTGCTAATTAAGACCACTTGTTCTGTTTTTTTTTTTTATTTGTAGTTTTAGAGAACATGACACCTTATCTTTAGCACAGAATAGTAGTTCCTCTAGTAAGTACTAAGTATACCCCCTAATGAGCTGAGAGAGGAAATGTTCTCATTAACTATATTAGCAGAACTAGTTTGTTTAATGAATTTATAGTTTGTTTATTTATTGTTTATTGAAAAGAGTGTTTTAATCAAAATGCTATTTGTAAAGAATATGACATGGAGATATGGAGCTTTCAGTCCTGTAATTAATACAGCATAGACAGCCTCTAAGGGCACTATCCCAGACTCCAGGGGTCACTCTGCGTGCCTTACCGACAGACTGAAGCCTTAAAAAGCATGCAGTGTGTTTTTTTCTGAGCCTGGATTTCTTCTAAAGGTCTTTTGTTAAAGCCACACAAACAGTGTAAAAAAAAAGGGAAAAGAAGCAGGCTTCATGCTCTATCTGTTCAGCACAGCAATTCAACACTTGGGGGGCTAAGTCAGCAATGAGGGGAGTGCAAGGATCTAACACAAACAAGATTAATCGTGGCCAGGCTCAGGCTGCAGTCTGGCAGGATGAGCTCATCCACAGCTATGCTAAAAGCAGCCACCCAAACAGGTTCCACAGCTACGCTACTCTGTCACAATTGGCTGCATCACTCATGGAAAAATCCAAGCCAACGGGGTTACAGTCAGTCATTTAGGACACATGATCCTTTTTGTTATGTTAGCACAATTGTAGTAGTAGTTTGCGAAAAGGAAAATGAGGAACAGACACAGAAAGAGATATTAAACTGAGCACTGAGATACAGTAGAAAAAAAGAGATGGAGAAAAACCAAAGCATTCATCTCACACAGCCAGGGCATCTATGGAAAATTTCTGGATCATACATTAAAAAATAAATTAAAAACCAAAAAAGTACAAAAGCCTCTATTTAACTAAACCAAAATTGTGAAAAATCTTGATAGCATATTGCATAAGTTGATTATGAACTGATTTAATAATGTGTGAGAGGATCTAATAGTTTTGATGTTATATAGTTGAGTCATTATTTAGTATAACATGCACAGACTAGAGCTTACGTGCTAAGCTGCTCTTTTATAGTGATTCAACTGATTGTAGAAAACAGCAGCAAAAAACAGGTGGTCTGCAGGTGTTGGGAAGCTTGGTGGAGTGTGTTTTTGTGCTGTTGAATTACCTGTTACTACCTGCTCCACGCAAGCCAGCGGGATATCGTGCTCGCCCAAGAGGCGGTGGGTGCACTGGAATCTCTGTAAACAATAATGTACAAATTTAAAAAGAAAAGAAAAAGGATAATTTTTCATTCATTTGCTTTCAATCTTTTTGTTGACGTTATCCAGTAAAGAGAACCTCGTGAGCTCCGGCTGGCCTGCGTATGAATCAGTGTAATGGGTGACCTGGAGCTTTGAAGGACTATAATAATTTACCTCTTAAAGTAAATCAGCTGATCATCTGTTGACTGAGGGAGATTATTAACATGTTTAACTTATTTATCCCGAGAGCTGCTTAACAGGACACAGTGACTATATAAGTTAATATGTGTAGCAGAACTGCTCTGGAAAAGAACTTTGGATTATTTTGCATGACTTGGATCTGAAATTTATTTCCCTCCTTATATGACCCATTTATGCTGTCTGGTAGGGAGTAATACTCATGACATGTATAAATGTATAAATTATAAGATTAAAATCTATTTCACCTACATGTTCACACATGTAATGCAGGCCTGCTTTTCTCAATATATTGTGGCTCTAGCAAAACATGCCCATTCATAAATAAATGAATACATTTATAGTGCAACAGGTCAACAAATCTATTGCTTCATTTTCTTCAGCTATGTAGATTAATTTTCAAATTCTCTCCAACAAGTTAGATTGATTAAATACTAGATTACAATCCTACGCCAACATTAAGATTTTTTGTTCAACTATTGAAATGTGAAATGTGTAGAACTGTTTCTGGGGTAGAAGGTTAGTGGTTTCCAATGCACTCTGAAAACAGCACAGCAAGCTAAATAAAATTCACACATGACTTTTCTGCTACCAGAATAATAATAATAATAATAACTTAAACGTTTTTTGATTTTCAATTAATTTTATTTTGCTTTTTATTTATTTCTTTATTTTCAAGTTGTGAGACCACATAATAAAAAGTTGTATTATGAACTAAAAGCATGTTTTTTGTTGAATAATATTTTATGCTTTCATCACTGCTTATTGTTGCAGTCAAATTACTGACTCTTAGAAGTCCGAGCTTACCTGTCGTGGTAAGGAATTATGGGCAATGAAAGAAACTTTGAAGTTAGTACACACGAGTTTGCCCCAGAGGTCATCCTGACAGCTCTCTGCACCGATGCACTTCCTTACAAAGTTGGCCTCATTCACAACTATTTCACCTGTAAAGAAGGAATAAGGAAGTGAACTTCAGAGGAAGGAAAAACACAATCAGCTGAGCAATGGATGATTAGCTGAATTTTTATCTGAGCTTAAAACGGAACTGTTGGTATTTGTGTTTAACATGCATCATTGCTTTGTTTTATTATATAGTTCACTCCAAGTATGTGTCAATCCATATATTATTCTGCTAACAACAACAACCCAACTTTTTAAAAGCTATATTTTTCATGTGATATCCCCTCCACCAGCAGGTTCTTGATAGCTCAGCAGCAACTTCTGGATTGCTGACCACTTTTTCACAAACTAGAGTCCCTTTCTAATGGCTTTGCAGGGAAAGCCCTCTCCTGTGACTGTTCTTTCATGTTGGCAGAAAAATGATGCCCTATTAAAAGAAATGGCCTGTTGTGCTGACTAACAGACACATAAACTTTTACCACGTACAGAGTGTGCACATGCATGCTGAGAGTTTTTTTTTTTTTTTTCAAAAACAGGAAAAGAACATGAGTTCAAAGTCAGGTGTACCAGTTGGTCACAGAGACATTTTGTTTGTACTAATAATACTCACTTCTTGTGCCAGTGAATCTAGAGTCTATGCTGAGCTTTTCCATATTTAGAATGGATTTATTAATAATTATTGATAATTGATAATTATGTATTAAGGCAAATAAATGGCCAATACTACACTACAATTTTGACTTAATACATTTAAAATAAATACATTTAAAAACCATTGAAAGTTTTTTAGTGGACAATGCATCTTGGAGATGCTGTCACATTTCTTCTGGATTTAGTCCGTCTCAGTTTGTTCTGTTACTTCATGTCAAGCAAACAATTTCAGGAAAAAAAAAAAAGAGCTTGAGTAGTCAAAATGACCAAAATGCACATTTTCTAAATCACACATGGTTTTTATAATTGTTGACTGTGACCAACATCTCTACTTCCGTCTTTAGCTGAACTTAAGGAACACAGATGGAAATAAAGAAACCCACATTCTGCTCCATTCTAAACATAGCACTTCCTCTCTTCGCTCTAAAGATGATCCAGACACATTAAGAGCCTAAAACGAACAGAGATTTGTGTATATTGGAGTAGAATAATCAAGTTGCTGAGAGGAAGAGTGAGGGAGAAGAAAACACAAATTCCAGCTGTGAGCACTTTGAGTGTGAGCGCGGTGAGGGGTGTTTGTCTCACAGCTGGGCCTGTTTCAGGGGTTACAGCAGGGCAGGAAGCAGACTAGCTAAGATGGAGGTTGGGCCCTCTGAGAGCATTTGCATCTCAGGCACAATACTGTTGAATGCTTCAATAAACATCAAACCAGTAGGTCAGCCAGACAATTTTCAAAACAATTAATGACTACACCTGCTTGGAATCTGAGCCACAGGATTCAGGAGAAAGTTCAGCAGAGAACATCACCAGCAACGTCCACAACTACTTGTATATTTATCTATTAGATATTTAGGTTAATCTGATAATGCTTTAAGTTACTGGTGTCATCAGTGTAACCCATATTTACATTTGAAAACCTGTTTTTTTTATCTTTATTTTAATCGCAACATTAAGTATAGATTAAATAACAAAGTTTTAAGACCTCATTATAAAGACCCACAATCTTTATTACCCATCTTCTCACATATTCGCACACGCATCCACGCCCCCTCGCAAATTTCAAACAACTTCCTCTTCTGCTCAACATGCAGACCGGCCTGAAAATGGCCATGACTACATATGAACGTGTGTCTGATCTGCGCTCTACAGGGATTAAGCAGCAGCTCATCCTCTCTGATCTACCAGTAAACAGCAGAAGGAATGAGAAGGAAATGCAGATGGTAGTTTGGCAGATGCACTATGATTGCAGCCAAACAACATCTCACTGAAATACTCATTTACCCGTTTATACTCGTTATCAATAAACAGCGACTGCAGATCAGTTGATAAAATCTCACTGCACAATTTTAACAATACTTTATATTGTGGGATTTTAAAATGTATTTTTTGATTTTTCAAAAATTTCCTGCCTTGCTGTGTTTTTGCTCAAATAAATGTAGTCTTGTTGAGCATAAGAAACCCCTTTCAAAAAAACTTAAAAAATATTAGCGACCACAAACTATCGAACAGTAGTACTACATCCCATTAAATCTATGCAGTATATCCAGATGCCAATGGTTTGACATGACAACATATTAGAGTACTTATCATATACATAGCATTAATAACACACATTAAAACTAACTGATTAAATGACCCATGGCAAGTTAAGGACAGTCTGCACCTAAAAATATAACACCATCAAATATTTAAGTTTGATCATGTGATCGGGCTTCCTGTGTTTACATCCTGTTAGAAAAGGGGTGTTTCGGTGGCTGGCATGTTTTATCAGCACACTTCGGTTGCATTTTTCTTCGCTTTGAATGTGGACAGCAATTATAGTTAACAGTTAAAATGGTGTCAATGACTAAAGCAGGGAGAGAAGATGCTGAATAGTGTAGGACAGGCTAGTCTGTTCTTATGGTCGTATCGAGTTCGGCACAGGAATTTTCTCTCTGGTTGCATTGTGCTGCAAAAGTTACACGTAAATGGATCGGTGCAACATGATAACAAGAGGCCAAACAGAGAGACGGACAGAGAGAGAGCGAGAGAGAGAATGTGTGCGTGGGTTTGTAAAAGAACACCGTTCATGAGACAACGGGCATGTTTAGTCGAGATGACTAGGCACCATTGGGCCTCCATGTGTGTGTGGGGAGCGGTGGAGAGATTTAAATGGGGTAGTCAAGTAGGAGGTCAATCTGAATAGATACATTTTACAAAAATATCACCACATGCAGAACTAAAACAATCCTTAGAAAATCACTTTCTTTACATGTCAATAAACACAGAAAGCCAAAAAACCTTTTAGATGTTTTGCAGTATCCTTTTTACACAAATTACCTTAGATTACTATCTAATGTTCACTTAAAGTACATTTTTAAAGAACCAATAAATTTAATCGGACTATTAAATTTAAAATATCTATTTTTATACTGTAAATTATAAAGTGATGCCAAAAGTGCTGTGAAATGCGCCTTTAAAATTACTGAATTTTAATTAGTGTGATTTAAAAATATAAATGCAAAAATTAATTAATTAATTATTCTATTGTATTTGCACTGCAAACATTATATCTATTTTGACCTATTATAAACAGACCTACAAGATCAAAAGTTCAAAATAAGTCTTTATTTATTAAAACTGATTTTACAGCATTTTATTTAAAACGCTATTGTAACATTATAAATTTTTACTGTCACTTACTTAAAAGTAATTATTTTCTTTCTTTTTTTTTTTTTTTAAAGGTAAGGCTAACTATAGTAAATGCAGTACTGTTGTAAATGCAATGACTTCACCACACCGTGTGCCACCCTGCTATCACCACAGTCCACAAAACACAGTGACAAGGGAGGTTTTGTTTTAATTTCAGTTGAGGAACTAAAAAAAAATGCACATCTATTTTGAAAACAGGGAAGGTCCATGTTATGCGGCTTAATTATAAGGAGTGAACGCCTAAATGCAGAGTCCTTCCCCAGACACCACGACACCGTAGTCGCCTTTCTGTGTGTTCCCAAACACTTCTAGGAACAGAGAAACGATCCAGATGCATTTAAACCTCTGCCGTCACAGACATGGAGCTGATACGTCTTGTTAGCGGCTTGGAAATAGCTGATCCACAAAACCATTGCATGGGTTAGAAAGGTAGCACCGAACAAAAGGCAAAGCCTCATTTGAAAGTACCTGTCAGAACATGAAGCCTTTATTTAGAAGAACCAGGACATTAGGATTAAATGTAGATGGGTACACACCCAATACAAGTGTGCTTGGTAGTGGCAATTATAAGACATACAGGAACAGGTAATCACATTTTTAAATCCACCTGCAATCTAAGTCCTATCATCCTGATACTGATTTAGCAGAGATCGAGTGACTTTTGAATGTGTTAAACTAAGCTGAGCAAAACAAGCTGCTTTATCAATTTATCAGTCTGATGCTTGCCTACAGATCAACCACTAGCTCTGTCCCTAAAGTACTTCAGATTTGTACTTAAGAAGCTAGCGCATTATGGTCCCATCCCAAAGAGGCACAAAATCACTTTCACTGACCTTTACCTTAACTGTTCCCTGCTCCTGGAAAGACCTGCTGAACTCAACCCAGTGGAGCAGTGGAGTCTTTAGCCATTTCCAAGAAATGGAAATGAATACTAACATGTTGTTCTATTTTTTTTCTATTTATTTAATTTACATGTAATGCACTAGATGCACAATGAAAAAATGTGCATGAAAGCTGATTTAAAAGTAACAGGTTCTTTCATCATTTATTCACTCTCATGTTCTTCAGAACCAATAAGACTTTCAATCATTCAATAATTCTTTTCAGTTAGATCTTTTAATGAACCAGTTAATCCAATTCACAAAACTGGAATGAGGCTAAATCGACAGTAATCCATAAAACATATTTTTCAAATGAGTCTTCAGTCCACACTGAGGTGGCTTTTTAAAGATGCACTCCTTAAGTTCATAAAGTTGCGAATGCATTGTGGTGCCGACAAGGAACACCGGAGGTATTAATGAAATTTTTGTTTCTCACTCAAATCTATCCTATTGATTCAGAACACATGGAATATAGAGAATAAGACAATGTCCACTTTTATGATAAGTTTATGATGATTTTGCATCATTTTTTAAGTAGTTCCAAAACAGCAACCAGTACATTTCTAACAAAAGTCTCCTTGCTCATTCCACAGATAAACGAAAGACATAGCCTACATGCCTGGTACAACATGAGAAAGAAAAGTCAATAATCAAAAAGCCTTACACCTGCTTTATTTACAATTCACAATTAAGGAAGTGTGGCATTAAAATGCTTTCTAGAGGAAGATGGTGCATCGTAGACCCTCTGTAAACATTACAGCTGGCATCAAAACCCAAACACAACAAACCAGGGCAGATCACAGGCTCTTTATGCAAGGCCACGCATTAAAAATTCAGAGGCTGCACAAGTGCAGGAAACGGGACGGATAAGACACTATCCCGCATACAGGAAGGACTCCTGTGAATATCATGTTCAACAGATCACTCAAAAAGCCGCTCACATCATTTCTGTTTTATTTCTCACTCAAGTGACACACCCACTTCTCTCCTGCCAAATGTGCACCTCACAATAGCAGAAGCTGATTGGTGATGCAATGGTAAAATAGAGAAAAGGGCAAAAGACAACTGATTGCTATGGAAACTAACAGAAGGCCTTCTGTTAATTGACAATGTACCAATATGTGGCAGATTGAACAGGAAGGGACAGAAGTGGCAGTAGAAACACCAAATTATTAAAAATTACATTGGTTTTCATTTAGCAGGCACTTTCTGGTCCAAAGTAATTTACTGTACAGATTACAAAAGAACAGTGGCAGTTCGTGAATCAGCCTATATTCAGTGGTATGCTACACTAAGCTGGTTGAACAAACTCTGATAATTTACATAGGTTCACAAAAACATTAGCAAAGCATGCAAATGCAGCCCATTTAAAAGCATTAGTTCTTCCAAAGCTTGTATTTATATTTACTTAAATTAGCCTATGAGATGGATATCAATTGTGAAAATATAATTGCTTATGCGCAATTCATTAGGGATATAACGATATAACAATAAACACTTAAAAATCATCTAACCATCTTTACACTTTTTCTCTTGAACATAGATGGCACAAATTCATTTAATGAGTGGCTGTGCTCTTCTTAATTGCTTTAACTGTGGAATTACTTTAAATTGGAGTAAGAAATGACTTTTTTTACATCAGATATACTGTAAGTCACTTTGCTCACAGCTGATCTTATCATGGCGATTAACACAAGTAAAAAACAATTTGTTTTCTTGAACCTGAAAAACCAGAGTTTGCTTAACCTAACTTAAACTTATCTGGATAACCACTGAAACCACCTTTACAAAACAGGCCAAGGGGGTTCAAACCAAACATTCAGCTTCAAGTTCAGTTAAACTACTAAGCCGCACCACCCCAACCCTTTGATGGTTGCTTGCCAAAATAATGGATGCACCTTTTTTTCTTACTTACCTGGTAGAAGTTTTGCTTCTAGTTTCTTGATGGGCAGTTGAGGACTCTTCTTCAAATCAGTCTGTGCAAAAGATTGAGAACACTGAAAATCACCAAAAAAACTTTCAAGTGTGCAAGACAAAGCAGAACCTTATGCTTACATTTTTCTCTTGACCATATGGCACAAAATCTCATTTCAGAACATTTAACAAGTGGCTATGCTCTTCTTCAATTTGTGATTTGATCAGGTTTTGTAATCAGATTATGAGAATAAATTATCAAAATGTTGTGTCGTTGAAAACTAGTGATCTGTGACGCTGCATTGTGTTGAATGTTTTTGTGTCTATTTATCAATGAGTAATTGGACACACTAATTCCTATTATTCAAAACTTCCATGAGTTAGATGTACAAGCCAGACATCATGTTATTCATTTATTTCCATTCGTAACACATTGACTGATGCATCAACATCCTGCACATGTTAAATTTATATCTAAATATGCTACATGCTGGAAGTACATGCACACTGTTCTTAAAGGAGGGCATCTAGCTCCATTCTTAACCTAACAGTTACACGTCTAAATACAAGGTACTGCTGTGGGACATCTGAGTTACGCAGGATACCACTATCAAGCAAAGTGAAGTCTTAACTATTAAGTTAGTCGTCCAGATGTCCAACATATGGGGGGAGACAATTTTCTAAACAAACATAAACAAGTGCAAAATAGTAAACAATACGATGACTTTGTCTTTAGCTGCTAGTCGTTAGCATGCTAGTGTCTCACTCACCTGAAGTGGAGGAAGATAAGACTTAAAAGTCGGCTTCGTTTGTTTACCGGAGAACATAATTTAAACGGGACGATATGACAAAAATGTGAAGTGTAAATCCATATAAGAGCAGTCTAAAACTCTTAAAACTGTTTAGGGCTACTTCAAAGCATTAAATCCAAGGTTTCTTCAGTAGACGAGGTGTTTAAAATCATAGTTTCCATAAATGCAAAAGCAGTATTTAGTCTGTGCTTTGCATGCAGTAGTATCTCAGCTGTATGTGGTCGGTCCCGCTGAAGTCTCTTCGTCAGCGGCTGTCAAACTTTTGCTGCTTTAGTTTCCCGCTGTAAACATTCACGTCACGTTCAGTCTTCTGGTCTGAATCAACAATGTGAGTGTGTGTGAGTCTTGTGGTGGTGGTGCTGCAGCAGACGGCTTCAGACCTATAATTCACAGTCCGTGTTCAGTTCAGCCATGTTTATTAGAGGAGGAATGGGGAGGTGCAGCGTGCTTGAGCTCTGGACCACAAAAAAAAAAAAAAAAAAAAAAAAAAAAAAAACAGGAGGAGGAGTGAGCTATGGCGAGCCCTGTGGACCATTGGAGCGTTTTGTTTTTAAATATAATTAAAAAATATTTAAATATGTTTGTTTATAATATAATATTTATAATACATATTAAGTGCTTTAACACTTTTAATTCAACAGACTTCGTCTTTCTAGAATTTTAAATAGTCGAATGCCGAGAATAATCTTTGTATACCCAGTATTTAAGTGATCTTAACTGCGTTGAAATGTCGAAAAAAATACATAAGCAAATAAACAGATCGTTTTCATATTATGCATAGTTTAGTTGAAGTGTTTTAATGGACTCGTGGCGCCACCTGCTGGAATGATTGTAATCCTGCATGCATAGTTTCAATAAGGTCAAGTCTGTCCCCTGTAGTCAGACGATGAAAATACTCTATAGTAATTCTCCTTTACTTAGAAATCCCCCTTGTTTTTCAATTTCTCTTGTAATACCTAAACCCGAGAGGAATATAGGTCTATGCTTGTAATTATGGACAGGTTGAAAATATATTAAAATATAACACAATCACTACCATTTAAATGTCTGAGGTAACCTTTGTTTTTGAAAAAAGTCCCTCATGCTTCATTTATATGATCATAAATACTGTAAAAACAGCAGTAGTGTCAAAATATCTCTACAATATGAAAAACCTTTTCTTTTAAAATGTAATTCATTTAATTACTTCAGTACATCAAAGTGTCGAATGGACCTTCAGAGATATTTTTTTGATTCTATGATCATTGCTGAATTAATGCTCAAAAATGTCTTATTATTATTTTAGAAATCATGATTTTTAAAACAGGCCTAGAACTCTTTTGTAATAAATATTTTACTGTCCATTTTGATCAGTTTAATGTGTTCATGTTGTATAAAAGTAATAATTTATAATAAAATACATACATAAAAAAGCCCAGACATCTGAGCAGCAGTATACTCTTAATTAAACCTAAAAGCAGTTTGCGGCTATTATACAAAAATATTCCAGATGTCTTGCTTCACAGCTTTAAATAGATGGCTGAGTGGAGTAAATCATTGTTGTCTGTTGTCAATCATTTATTAGATCAAATTTGACGGTATGAATATATGAATACGTATATGATCTATCACAAGTTTATCTCAAAAACGTTGGCAGAGGTTCCTCATAAAATTGTGAACAAAAAGGTTCCTCTTGAAATATGAGCTGCGAGGAATATAGGCTTACAGGCCTGAGAAGATCGCTATGACGTTAGACTAACATTTAAAACAAGTAATGAGCATTTACATACAATTTAATAACAACAGTCATACTAATAAAAATAATAACAACAAACATATATAGGGTTCTTATTGTTTTAAATATGTAATAATTAAATGTAATATGTTGTAGACACTTCACAATCAACATCTCTAATAAAATAAAAGGTTAAGACCTGGTAAGCAGGTAACAATAACTTTTTTGTCATCTTTAGGTCAGCTGCTTCAATAATATTGCTATGCTCTATTTTACCTTATTGTTTAGTTTATATAGTAAATCAGTAATGCAGTCTCGCTGCGCAGATAGGACGCGCTTTAACACACCAGAAATAATCTGGTGGGATTCCCTTTGGAATGACGCGCCGAGCGGCGCTCCTATTGGCCAAAGGCGACGCACGAAATGCTCCATTTATGGGTTGTTTGCCTCTTTGATTCCGTCAACCAGCAGGCACAAAGTTTAAGTTTGTAGAGCAGACGCTCGCTGCAGCACAGTCAGTGCGCTTGAGCGGTTTACCGGCGAGGTCCTCACTATTATGGAGAGTCGACACTGGTCTTGAGGAGACGTTTATAAACAGGACGAGAGGCCAAAACGAGACTGAGACTGTGACATCACCCAGAGACTTTAACAGGCTTTTTGTATTTTAATAAACAGTTAAAAAACGGATTATAAAAGAAGGTCGGCTGCGGTGTGATAAACGGATGAAAATGGTGAGTAAAAATATACAATATCACAGTCACGTACAGATATAAACACAAGGGACACTTCTGTTTTGGAAACAGTGTTCCAGCATCCTTATCGAGATCAAGTAGGTTGCAGCAGCTGCTCGGTGTTATTGTTTTAAGTTTCTGTGGTCATTTACATTAATTAAACAAATTTTAACATCTACTAGATTACACATACCTATGGAAGTGACCATTCACCGAATCATATAGCATACTATTATACGGGGATCATAAATGCTCAAAAAAATTTGGATATAAAGCTTTTTTTCCAGTGAGGTCAAAACAAGTACAAAGTTTTATAAAAACTTTTTTGTGTATGTGTGTATGATGTGTTTATGTATGCACTCTATTTGCGTTTTTAGTTATTAACGTCTTATGAATGTAGTGGCTGCTCTGCTAGACAAACAGCCTTAGTCGGGTGTCATATTAAGCTTGTTGTTTGCCCTTCATCTCTTGTTCACTTAGATAGAAACAGCCTCTTCTTTCCCACCCATCATTGAACAGGTTGTACTTATACCGGTCCTGGTTACAACCCAGTTTCTTGCTATTTTTGGCATTATGTCCAGGCTTGTGTCAGATACAAACTATTGTGTTTCCATTTTCCCTGATCAGTGATCTTGCTAGACACATTGCAGTTCATTATTAACATATTCTGTCATGCCAACCTGGATTAGTCTTATGTAATAGCGGAAAACTGTAAGTTACACACATTAGTGTCCATGGGTACAGGACACAGAGAGATGCAGGTAGGTGTAGTCGCATGTGAAACTCACTTCCGTACATATGCCTAAAAGGATGGGCTGGGATCTGCTTTGAATAAGTATGTGCTTATGTGTGTGTCCACAATGAGACAGTTTCCTCTTGTTATGGTGGAAAACGATTCCATTTTTCTTTTCTGCACCTCGAGCAATAGAAGTATTCTGTTACGCTTGAAATGTTTAGGCTTTGTATGATCCCTGGATCCCATGGTAGGATGCTTTCACAGACCCTGCTTGTTTCAAATTCAGTATCTTTTTCAGCTTGTCAGCTGGTACAGATCAGGTGAAAAACAAGTAAATCCAGTTCAGCTGTCTCTTCAGGACACGCAGAGACATTCTCTGCAAGCCATGCAGCCGGTGGAACAAGTTTACCTTGGGCTTTACACACATGGGAGAAACCTTTTTTGTATATGCTCTATGCTGTCTGTGGTATTTAGTATGCATTGCAATATTATCAGTCAGCCTTGGTACAGCAAATGTCAGAATAATCTGAATTGTGGTTAGCTGTGCTCATGTGGACACAATATCAAAGAAGTCATTAAGATTACTTTAAGATGAGTGTACAAGCACTATTTTTAATGTTTTAATGTTAACATTACAAGTAATGTACCTATTCATTTCTGATTTGAGGCCAAGCTCAGTGTGACCTGTAACTAAGTATATATTCTATGTAACTACATCTGTGGAATTAATAGGTGGGGTTTGTAGCTGTATTTGTTTTGACTGCAGTCTTGATGAGTCTACTCATTTTGCTCATGACAGCTCAAAGGAAATGGAATGATTTCTGAAATATGAACCAGTGGCAATTTCTGTTACACAACGGTGCCCAATTTTACAGCTGTGCAAGAGCAATTTAGGTTGATTTTGTAATATGTCACTCTGTTACCGAATATAACTGAGCTAGAATACTAAAAATTATATTATAAAGTTGTGATATGAGGACATTTTTGTCTATAATGCCCTTGATACCTTCAGGCTCAATACACTTAACACAGACTATTTGGTGTATCTGGGTCCATTGTGATTGGTCTCCATATTTCAGAAGCAGTTTTACAGGTTGAGCTGTATCTGGTAGCTTTGTTCACTTTCTTTTTTCCCTTCTCTGCACTATCTCCTCTTTTCCTTTTTTTTTTCTCTACCAGATGCTGAATAGTAGGTCAGTATGGCAGCATATGTTTTGCATTAAGAGCTGCAGATGGGCGGTACATGCTGATTAACACCCCCCCCCTATTCAAAGCCTCTATGTCACACTGCCACAGGATTGCTGAGGAATCCAGACTCTTTCTGAAAGAGTCAGCAACCCTCACCTAAACAAGAGAAAGGTCTAGTAGGACGGCTGAAATCTGTGGTCTCTATTAGTTAATATTTTTCTACATTAACGCATACATTTCTGCACCTGGCAATGGATTTCTCTCAATATCAGCTTTGATGATGGCTTCTTTGATGCTGTTTTATTGTTGTTTCTGAACTACACCAAACTGTGCTTAATAAAACTCTGATGTGTTCAAGTTAATATTTATGTGGTTTGTTTACAGAGCCAGTCGAAAAAAAAGATGAATGAAAATATCAATTAGACTGTAATGAAGCCTTAATTGGAAAATCCCTATTGACCTTTTCATTGTGATGTGCACCATATGTCGACTAGCAAATTTACCCAATCTGTCCCTTAGACACTGAGTCTTTGTTTTTTTTTTTTGGGACTCTGAATGGTTGTTTTAATTGATATCGACCCCACTTAATGTCAAGCTTGTCACTTCCTGGAGATCATATAATCACATAAATCTGTTAGAGAATTGAGATTACTTGCCACCCACATTAACAAATAAATATTTTTCAGCAGAGAAGCATAAAATTAATCAAAAGTCACTTTAAATAGGTATATATTGACAGAAAACATAAAATATGCTATACTTTGTACTTTCAGAATCATATAAAAGTGATTTCCACCGAAATATAAAGCAGCATGATTATCTTTAATAATAAGAAGAAATGTTACTTGAGTATCATATCAGCATATTTTGGTGATTTCTGAAAGATCATGTGAGACTGACTAGACTAATGAATACTGAAAATTCAGCTTTGCATCACAGGAATAAATTACATTTAAATATATTATTATATTTTTAGTTATCTTATTATTTTGATCAAATAAATGCAGAATAATATTTTTTTAACAAAAGCATTAAAAATCATACCACCCATAAATGTTTTAACAGTCGTGTATATGCAAAGCAGACCTACTTGTTTTATAAATATATTGTTAGGTTGTTATTTTGTGCCATTTTTATTTGTACAAACAGTATTCAATCAATCAATAAATCACCTTGATTTATATAGCGCTTTTAACAATACATATTGTGTCAAAGCACTGAACATTATCAATTTGGAGAATAGAGATATCAGAAATATGTAATGACAAGATTAAACACTCAATTATCAGTTAAAGGCATTTCATTACTGAATGCAGAGACGCCATTGTCTAGATCAGCTCAGGATCTTTGCAATCAAATCAATGATAATTGCTAGAAATTAAGAATCCCCAACTAGTAGTGAAGACATAAGTGTCCTAAAGAGCTTCATAGGAGAGAAGAACAAGAACTTCATGGCTCGATCAGTCACAGTATGTGGGCTAACCACATAGGCCACAGTTTTAATAATATTTTTGTTTTGATTACTGATGTAGAATATCACTTTATTCCTAATAAAAAATAGATTATACTCTTATACAGGCCCAGTTTCCTTAAAGACTTGGTCTTGAGAAGCACAGAGATGGGCTTTCAGCTGTGAAATGAGATCATTGTCGCTGTGCTCCTGCCAGCTCACGTTCAGCTCCTCTCACCTTGCCTCTCCTGTTTCTCTCATCTGCATTAGTCTCTTTTGCGGCTTCCCTTGTGCTACCAGCTTCTAAAAGCAGGTCAAGGGGACTGGTGAGCATGTGCTATCAAATATTGTTCAGATATGAGAGCAGACAAACTGTTAAACAGACAGGAGGTGTACAGAGAAGCTTCTTGTTAATGATATACAGTATGTGCACATTCATGGCTGATGTTTGCTTACCGACAGAATTAGTTTAAACTGCCATAAAAACCATAATGATTGAAGCAGACATTTAGTTTCTTAGCTGGATACTGTAGAATTAGATTTTCTTCTAGGCTTATTTAGGCAAGACTGAGCCGTTTTTTCTGGGTCTGTTTTTGCTGTATAGTTTCTGTTGAAATGACCTTGGCTAACTATGCTGTATTTACTCATCAGACTCAACCCAAGGCTATAGAATGACTTGTGGTCAAATATTCCCACAAGCCAGAGATAAAAACAAGTGAGAATATCACAGACAAGACCATAACAGCGCACGCTTTAAAAGAGGATTTGCATCAAAACATTTTGAAGCTATTGTGTTATGCTGCCACTCTCATTCCTGGAATGAGCACAAAGGTCATGAAAAAGACCATAGTTCCACTTTGCCCTTGGCTTGTGTTTTTATTTTTGAGGAAAAATTTTCACCTTCATGTTATCCTTTTCTGGCCCACATATCACTACAGTGTTGCCTCAGTCCAGTTTTTAACTGTTTTTCAGTGTTTATCTGCAAAACTGACCGTGACTATTTGAACCCAGTCTGTGAAAAGTTTGTTCACTGATATGAGTCTGTATCTCATTCATGTATTTGCATATGCTTTGTTAGTGATGGGGAACTATGTTCTGAAATGCAGGCGCATAAGCCATATGAATTTCCTGAGAAATATTTCACTTTGATACCATAACTGCTGTCAAAATATATAGCAGTGTTGTAACTGATGGCGCATTGGTACTGTGCTAACGCAATATAACATAGATTGAATAAAGATTTTGGCCTCTTTGTCAAGTCAAAGCACTTGAATGACTACAGTTGAAAATAAAATTGCTTGCTAGAAACCATTATAGCTTATTCAGTATGATTTGTCACCGTTATTCGTGTGATCTGACCCATAATCACCTTGGTCATCTCAGTGTTATTCACAGTGCACGAGGCCAACAACATTCATCCTGTGTCATTTCCCAGAGGAAGTCTGATTTACTCCAAGTCCAATCAGCCTTGGCCAGATAAATCTGCTGCTAATATTGTGTTGTAGTTGTATTTAGTATTTTATTAAAATTTTTTTGCTTAGCCGTTTTTAGTGATTTGACAAAAAGTCAACTTTAGCCATTCAGTGAATTATGTTTGGGGGCATAAACAGTTTTTCATTGATGTCAAGCATTGTAGGCCAGAACAATTGATATAATGTCTGACCATGTTGATCCTTAAAACAATGAAACAATGTTTTCCGCTCTTTTTTTTTTTTTTAGCAGTGCTGAGCCTTTGAAGGCTTTTGTCATTTTCAAAATAAGATCAGATGGTTGAACAAGTGGAGGTGGCTGCTCCACATGCTTGGAGGAATGTAAATATTTGTGTTTTTGATAAATCCCTGGAAGTGCTTCATAAAGCTACAGGCATGTGTTTGGGTGACCATTCACTTTAGAACCTGTTTAACTCAATTTATTGGACCTTCATGACAAAACACTGGCTAGGCTCCATTTTAAGAATTGCAATATATCTTATCACTAAGTAGGTCAGCATATGTGGCATGCCTTTTTTAATGTGAAACATATCCTTTACAGACAAAATAGTAGTGCATTTAGTAGCAAAAACGTATTTTAGCAACTAATTCAAATTTTACTTAATCACATTTCTGTATACTAATACATATACACTTTCACTCAAATTAAGTAAAATGTATGTGTATATATATATATATATATATATATATATATACATTATAACTTCAAAGTTACAGGGGCTAGCTAGGGTTAAATTTATTTTGGAAGAGCAGTGAATCGTATGATGCAGTACTATATTCTAAGAAACAATGACTTATTTGAATATTTTGGTGGGGAAATGTTTTTTCCTTGACCAGAAATCACACATAATGTTATGAAGAGGTGGCACTCTATGTATTAGGTTTTTAGAATAATGGGTCAGTATAGCAGATTAGTCTGAACAGATCTTTGAGTTTCATTTATTATTATTTTATTTATTTATTTTATTTTTTTGTAAAACAGCTTGGACTCACAGCTCCAAGGATAGAAAATAACACTAAATATATTTAAAAGTACAATTATGATTTTTATAATAATTATGTTTGGGTTAGATTTTAAAATTGCAATAATATTATGTCATGGGTTTGAAATGGTCTGGAAATGGTCAAATTCAGTCTAAATATTTTTTTTTTATAATTATAAAAGATGTATGTATTATATTGATGTTCTATAGAGCTATGCAAAAAAATAAATAAAAATAAATCAACACATTTACAAATTAATGCACTTTTTGATATAGCATTTAACATAATATAATAAAACTTTTTTATAATGTAACATGACCTGTGCAACATGGTAATTAAATTTGACTATCAGAGTGATAAAACTGTGTGCTTGGCAGTGGCACTAATGTGAGATCTCCGTTTGCTGTTTCTGATCAGAACCATTACTCAGTTGCGAACTGGGGATTTTGTTCTCGTCACTTGCCAGCTCCCATTTCCCGTTGGCTATGAGTAAGATCCCCTGATCCGAAACATTCCTGTGCTGGTTCTGTTTACTCTTCCCTGATTCTGCCATCACAGGGAACTCACACACAGGCATGACCACAGTGAACCATCCCGCTTACTCTCCTGGCTCATTCCACCCTGTCTCCACAACTACAGTAGACGCTCAAACTGTACTGATATTAGATCATCTTGAAAGGATGACGTTGACAAATGCTACTGCCATAGACCTGTCCGACTGGCCCTTCCATTCCCTGTCTGTACTGTAGAGCATTTAAACACATTCTCCTCATTGTTATGTAGGTGTGCTCGAGGGTGTTGTTCAGTCAGGGATCTCAATCCTTAAAGATTAGCTCAAAATAGACAGCGACGAAATAGCTAGAGGGGACTTGGGCTTTTTCGTTGGGTTTAATCAAGTTCCCACACATGCCTGACTTTGATTAGTGTATTTGTTACAGGCTTCTCATGTGGGCTGGTAATGTGGCCCCTTATGTTGTGTTGTATCGCTGTGAATCTGTGGACAATTTGTTTAAACAGGACAGTTTTATGAGGCAGAAATTATTTATGCACCAGAGCACTTGTTGTACAGTAGGCACCATGACGACAGCTTTCAATGCGATAGCTCGGCCAAAAATGACGATTTTGTTTATTTACTCACCGTTGTGTTGTCCCAAAACTACATGACATTTTATTTCTAATTCTGATCATTTAAGAACATATTTTAGGAGACAATGTTCACACAGCACAGGCTTCCATTGAGGGTTTGAATTTTATTTCACAGAATAAAAACATACATGTTTGGAGAGTGAGTAAGTGAGAAGAGATTTTTACTTTTAGGTGATCTGTCCCTTTAAGATTTTGTCTTTTAGGGCTAATATAAAATTTTGTTTCTAGGTGCTTTGTAGAGGGACAAAACAAGTATGGAAATTACTTTAGTTTTCCAGTCAGCCTCCTCTCTGAGATGCTCCTTTATTTTGAATCAAATTATGAGGTGGCATTTGTTTGCGTACACAAAAAGCATTATCTTCTTACCTTTGTGTGGCTTATCAAACACTGTAAATGCCTTTGTGTTGAAGGCTGTGTGTGTTCCTGTTTGAAGAAACTGTGCCTTCCTCTAAAAGGTATAAAGCACACTGTATAACCATAAATCTTCCCCATAAACATAGCTTTAGGCTTTTTATTTATTCATTGGTGTGCATCTGCGTGTTCTGGGAAGACCTTGTTTCATTTGTCTTTTAAAAGCAGACTATTACTGAAGCCATAAGCCATGACCACTTCTATGAGGAAAATAAAGGATGGAGATATATTACCAGTTTTAACAGTCAGTTGAAATATTTCAGCGTGTTTTGTTTACTTTGAGGTTAACTAATTAATTAGCTGATTGTCTTGTAACAAGAAATGTTAAGAACTGCAGAAATAGTTATGAATCTCTCTGAGGCGTTGTGGATTTGTTGTGTACTTGGTTGTGGCAGGACAGGTGGCAAGTTTTCAAAATATTGGCTTGAATTTGCTCAAGGTAAACAGAATTAGATGACATATAATCCTGTTTACTTTGAGAAATACATTTTTTGGCCAGCATGAAGAGTAATATATATAATTTATTCTGGAAAAACAAACCTTAAAAAGCATGCTGTATGTATTTTGTCTAGCTGCAATCCAAGACCACCCAGATGCGCTTTCACATTTCAAAGGAGAAAATTCCCTCTTAATGATAATTACTTTACAAATCAAACTTCATCTGATCAAATTGTCTTTCATTGTGCAGCATTTTCAGCATTTCTAACAAATCACATTTTGATGAATCCGTGTCAAGTTTTTTGTTATTTTATTAATGAATTGAAATGAACATGAACTGGCAAATACTCCAAAATGAACTCAATTTAAAAAATATTCTATAGGGGATAATTATTGTCCACCTGTTTTGAAACCTATTCTGGCAAATATGTGACCATGTCCAACAAACCTATGACAAACCTCCCTCAGATGAAATGATGAACGGTGTATTTTGAACTGTCAGGAGATGAGATGATTATTTGATCCCAAGTTTAAAAACTGGCGTCTATATGATGATACACTGTTACCTTGTCTCATCAGCTCCTCTATTAGAATTTTAGCACCATTTTTAGAATCCTAGTCTAAACATAATCTATCTTTACGTGTACTTCAGGGAAAATGATGACGTTCCAGACTTCCCCATCAGACAGAATGTGCTACATTCTTTTCCACTGCCTTCAAAAGCGAGCAGAAATAATATGGCTGGGCTGAACTTGGAAACTTTGGCACAGAGTTTCTCTGCAGTAGCCAGAAGTTTGAGAGCCACTCCTATCTCAGTTTACACAAACCCTCTGTGTTTGCTGTCTCTGGAGGGATGCAACAGTCAGCCCTGTCTCCACAGCCATATTTTACCCAGAAACCCCTCTCTGCTCCTCTGGGTGTTCTCTCCCAATCTTTGTAACCTGACCAACACCCCAAGAGGTGTTTTACTCTAAACACTGGGATTAATTACAGCTTGATTATGTAATGCTAGTAAATCCTTTTCCCAAATCAACAAACCTGACTTATGTTTACTAGTATGATGCTTTATTTATATTTAACTTGTGACTCGTTTAAATTTATTGCTCACCTATGATTAATTTAATCTCTGGGCTTGTACAGTTTGTTACAACATTGAGCTTTTTCAGCTATTTGTGTTCTGAATGTTTTCGGTCTGGCTGTGGATGGGCTGTTTTTCTTCAGCACATTACAGTGGTGAATTTACAAGCCTGTTGTGTCTGTGTCCAGGGTTTACTACCATTCAGAATCAATGACTACCATCGTGTACATTGTCCAGGCTGAGATTATTTCTGTCAGGCGTTTTCCAGGACCACTCAGGACTGTAAGGGCTTCACAACTGCCTGCTGTGAAAATACCATTATGTGCTTTTACATCTTGGCCTGGAATTCTGCCTGTAAGCCCCTCTTACATATATCTACAAAACTAGTACATTTTCATTAGAGCAAGTACAGAACTGTGCAATCAGTTTAATTCTCTTGTGTCTCTTCAGAAATCACAAAGAGGCCTGTATTCAAATAATTAAGGTAAAGGATGAAAATTTTATCTGTTATGGAGTCTGGACTCAGTACACCTTGTATTATAATATTTTACCTTATATAAAAAAGGGTTTTAATCAAGTCCTTAGCAACCATTATAACTAAGGGGACTTAGTTATTTGTGCTTCTGAATGCTCTTTAGCATGTAGCCCTTTGTTTGACTTTGCAAAGGGGTTTATAATGGCTGATTCTAGGGTGAATCCAAATAGGTTCACACAATGGCACTGCTTCTCAAATTAGTATTCGTTGTGTGTCTGAGACCAGTGCCAGTACACTGATCTGCAGATAATTTCTCTAGTTGTGCTCCAAATAGGGAGTTTAGAGTGATTTACCATCTCATTATTTGAGATATATTTTCTTTCTACAGCATTTTTTACCTATTCGTTTTACTGAGCTACAATTTTTAAGTGCATGAGAATGTTCTTCATTTATCTAAGCCAATGTGACTTAATCGGAAAAGTGTATTTGTAATATGTTGAAAGGATTCCTGAAATAGCTATGAACTTCATTACGCATTCCTGCCTTAATCTGCTATTAACACTGCCAGGTCCGAGCTGGAATCTCAGCCAAACCGCAGTACTCTGAGCCATATGCTAAATGCATTAAAACTGAGAACCAGACTGTGTCTTGTAGCTTTAACTGGTCTCTGATTGTATTCATTCATTGATTATATTTTAAGTGGAGATGCATACCGAATGATTCAGGGCAATTTAGGCTTGAACTTTCACTTCAGGGCTAGGGCTAACTTGATCCCACTGTGAATGCAGGTCCTCTGTGTGAATTCCAGATGGTTGCAAGGAAAGAATAGTTTGAGGAGGTAAAAAATTGCCGCCTTATTGAATCAAACCCAGCCATTTCCTGTGCCTGAGTCTGCGCTCCGCTCCACGCTCTCCATATAAGGCAATGGTATTTGCATGAGGGAACGGCCTGCCATGTCAGTATGGATCTAAGACTGGTGCTGCTGACATTTTTCAACTGCTGTAGGATTACAGTGGGGAAATTATCTGTTACAGTATTTTCTGGCGAGGCAGAACAAGAAGAACAATGGATTTTTCTCGCCTCCTTTTTATGAATGAAGAATTTCTTCTTTCTGTAATGTGTTATTTTTCCTATGAAGTTTTTTTGGGAAGTACATGTAATAAGTGGGTAATAAGAGCAGATCTTCATCTGTCTTCATATGTGATGCCAGCCAGACTCTGGGATAGATGGTGTTATTATAGCCTCTCTCAATACTAGTGTACTGTATATTATATACTATCCAGATGTGCCATTCACCAGTCTGAAGAATCACATTAAACTGACCTCGCAGCTGCTCCTTAGTCAATTAAAAAAATGAATGTTCTAATTTATCATGCAGTCGTTTAACATTGTATTAAAGAGTTGCATGTACTAAAAATGATTGTGTTGCAATAGTATATTTTTTATGATTTATTTTAAAGCACCCTCATATTGAATAAAAACATGATGCAGATTTGTTTGTTTTTATTCATTTTTGTTTAGAAGTAGTTTTTTGTATTAAAGGGACAAAATTATCTGAACGGACCTGGCATCATAAATGCATATTTGTGGAAAATGCAAGCTTCCCAGGATGACCTTTTTCATGCCTTCTTGTTTAAAAAAACAGATTAGTGCCATCCCGCATCACAGTTATTATTTGTTACGTCAGAAAAGATTAAACATTTGAATGTTACTGTAATGTTATTGTTATTTTTTTGTTAGCTATATAATCAGTAAGTTGGATGGTTATTGCACAATAAAGCACAGATTATTGGTGTTTCATGCCTTTCTAAGGCTGTCTTCTTCCTGTTGTTTATAATAGTAAGCATTAATGTAAAGTTGTTGGGGTTGAGATATTTTATTGCCTGGTTATTTAAATCCTGATTGATGTCTTCCCAGGGAGTTTGGGATTTTGACCTTGCGTGGTGCAGATGGGTATCATTTTTGACGTGGTTTAAGTAATGCCTGCTGTTCCTGGGTGAACCACAGCACAAGCGTATAGCGAACATTAGCTTTCCTTGTTTCCGGTGTTCCTCTACAAAGCAGAACATTTTCATCCCTAAATAAGCCTAGCGGGACCAACTATAGCTTGTAAAAGCAGAGATGCTGTTTTCTCCCTTGCTTGACTTTGTGTGGTCTATGACTCTGAGTCTTGAACAGTAGGTGTGGTCCTGTGCTTTTTGTAAAGATGACTTATTTAGAAAGTAAAAAAAAAAAATTACGGTGTAGTGCTCTGTCTGGCCCATTGCAATTGTGTTTTCGATTAACTTTAATGAATAATCACAAACAACTGACAAGTAACACATTGAATTAAACATGAAATGTTGAAGATTGAAATAGTATTTCCTTGTAAAATCAGTCATTTTTGTTTTACTTCTTCATTGTTGTCATCGTCTCATTTAAGTCATCGTGTGTTGAAATAGCATCCTGTTTTCGCAGTTCTTATGAAGCTCTACTTTGGCTGGAAGTTTATGGGGAACATGTGCTGGGAATGAAGACATTCATCTTCTTTCCAGGTGTTTATGTGTCCCGTGGTGTGATAGTGATGTGGCCTCAAACACTGTTAAAGAAACGGTTCAAAACAGTCGAAAGACAATGAAATCTTTTTGTAATGCATGCAAAAATAAACTAAACAAAACAGTCTGTAAAGGTCTGAACGAAGTGTTTACTGTTTTGTTTAAAACACTGCCTTCCTCCTTTAATTGTTTTTGAGCCAGCTCCACTTCTAATAATGTTCAGGTGAGGTTCCTTAATGTTGTCATGGTGTTGAGAGTTTATTGTGTTTCTTTATTTTCCTGTAATTTACCTCGTTTACGATGGCAAGTTAATTAGTCTTTCAAGGGAGGGAAAAAATCTTCCATACTTGGTCTGCTTCTGCTTTCTTGCACCCCTAGATTTTTCAGACTGAGGAATGTACAATTTTGAGAATGTTAAATGCCTTTCCAGTTTACCTCATATCATTGTCGTGGCATTCCTTAGCTTGGGAAAATTGCTGTAAGAAAGAATAGACAAATGTGGCCTTCAAATCAGACTGATGTACTAATGATTGAACATTACAGAGGGAAATGTTTAAAACAGCAGTGCCTTTGGATCATGTGCTCTCCAAGCGGTACACTCACTGTCTGTGTCTGTCTGGCTCTCTCTCTGTATTTCTTGAGTCACACTCTTTGTATCCTTCTCTTTTGATACCCTTTAAAATGCATTTGAGGCTTTGTGTCAATCTGAGTAAGGGTCTGGTTCCTTATAGGCCATTGTGACCTCAGAACGGTAGCCAGAAACCATTGACTCACGTCCCATGATGAATGACCCAAGCTCTCCGGAGACACACCCTCTGCAAAAACATCACCAGAGCGGAAGTAGAAAGGGAAGGGAGGTAAAAGAAGGAGACGAGGGAGAAGAGGAGGTATGGTGAGAACATCAGGAGAAGATCAAAAGAAGTGTTTGTAGTGCTCAGGGAGTTGTAGGGAGACTCCTGACCATGCACTTTTCATCGGTTTAGAAAAACAAAATCAACATCTGCTGCGGTGAAAAAGAATGAGCTGTGTTAAATGTGCCGCAGGCGGTGAATTGGACATGGTGGTCATTTTGCTGACTGGACTGTTTGCTCACATTAACTGTTGTCAGCAATGTACTGTTTATCAGCGCTCATGACTGCATGCGATTCAGAATGAAGGTGTTATGTCTGTGTCACTGGTGGCATTAAAAATGTTTGCAAATGATTATTTTTTAACAGGTTCTTCAATCACTTCCTATCTACCACGATAGTTTCTATTACCATACCTTAAATATTGGCTTAATATTATAGTATGATATATTAAGTATTACAATATCAAGGATAAATTCATTCCTGATTAACAACATTTTTAAACGAGCCAAAGCTGGTTTTGATTTTCAGTTTTCATCTTAGCTTTAGCGATTCATTTTTTTTTTTTGATGTTATAATCTTTTTTTTATTATTGTTTCATTAATATATTTATATTTTTTACATTCCAGTTGTAGTTCTAATTCTTATTTATACTATAAATTCTTATTTATACTTACTATAAATCATATTATAAGTTTTACATGTAATTTATTTTAGCTTTTCACACCATTCATTGAGAAAAAGCTGCTCATACAAACAGAGCAATGTTTCAAAAGGTCAACAGAGCTGCAATGTTTACACTCTTCTGGGAAGTCAACCTATGAATGGCTAACACACAGCTGTATCTGTACATCAAATTTGAGACAAAGTATTTCAGCTTTAAATATATGATGCTATCTCTAAAACGAAATCTAGTTGTGGAGCGTCTAGTATTCTCTTTGCAAATGCTAATGTAGTTTGTGCCAGTAAGCTTGCTACACAAAAGCTATGGGTGTGTATACAGTCTAACGAGAGTTCCTTGTTTGTGTTTGCTTTCACAGGGGAGCCGGGGACACTACCGGTACCACTGGCAAAGCCACAATGTCAAGCAGAGTGGTGTGGATGATATGGTGCTTCTCTCCAAGATCAATGAGGACGCCATTGTGGAAAACCTCAAGAAGAGATACATGGATGACTTTATTTTTGTATCCTTGTCCAGCTGTAAATACATCATAAATCCAAAGTCCAATTGTGCTAATATCTCAATCTGATAAAAATGTGGATGTTTTTGCAGATGGATGTTTTCCTGTGACACACTAGAAAAGTCTTGGATTGCATCCTCCTGAGTATAGATTATCTCTTGATTGGGTTTATTCTGGCCTAAGCAGACCAAACACTGACATTTAGCAATGGCGAAAGTTGTTCTTGAAATCTATGGTACAACTTCCAAATCAGTGTTGTCCTATTTTCCCACAGTAGCAGGGACTGTTTTTTATTAAAGCAGAATGTGAGATTCTGAGAGCTTTGTAAGAACAGATTGTTGAAGACAGCCAAAGAATGCTGGTTTACCTCTCTTCTATATGAACTCAATGCACTTGGCAGAGTTTGTATCTAATTCATCACACATTACTGGTACTAAAAATGACCTGTACCGTTTCTTGATGAAAACCTCACTTACAGTGTATTTCTATTTTCTGCCCTTATTAGGTTTATGGAGTCTTAGCAGACTCTGGCCCTTTGGTCCAGAATCAGTCCTGTGCTTGTGGTCAGAAAATAGAAACAACACCAAAGTGTTCCAGTCAGCAGCATATGGAAGTGAGGTCACAGAGCGCCAGGCTCAATACTTCCTTTATTTGCAGAGAGTAACTTACTCCCACTGCATTCAGAGGAGAGCAACAGCATCTTAATAAGGCTCTGACCCAATAACCAAAAACTTCACTCCTGCCACATATAACTCTTCACTGATGTCACCAGTCCATTATTCACACTTGGGCCATTTTTCATCGACCAGTCCAGCCAAGGTTTTATGAATATCCTCTGAGTATTAACAACCACAATGAGTAAAATAGTCCATGAGGTTTTCCTCCATTGTGAATGCTAAACCTCTAATAGTTTTCAGAAAGAGAGTCTCAAATCTAACAAATTCTTTACAAAATCTGCGAATCTATTAAAGGCACAGGACACCAACAAATGAAAACTCTTCCATTATTTACTCATCCTCACGTCATTCCAAAACTACATTGCTTTCTTTCTTTAGCAGAATGCAAACAAAGACACTTTGAGGAACGTTTTCAACTCTTTTGTCCATTGAAACATCTTTGGACCCACTGACTTCCATTATATAGACCCAAAAAAAGAAGCATTTTCAAGTATCGTCTCTTGAATTTTTCTGTAAAATGTTACAGAAAATGTAATTTTGGGATGAACTGTCTCTTTACTGACACTCAGCAGTCTATTAAGCCTTAACCTTTACCTGTAGACATACATTGGTCCTGTGCTCATCTCAGTAAACCCTTTCAAACAAATGCCTTACTTTGGGGAAAAAGAAATAGAGATGTACCAAGGCGCGGTAAGTGTTTTGGTCAATTTATTTTAAGGTCCGCTGCAATGGCTGCCCACTGCTCCGAGTGTGTGTTCACGGTGTATGTGTGTGGTTGTTCACTACACACTACTGTGTGTGTATATGTTGGATGGGTTAAATGCAGAGCACAAATTCCAAGTATGGGTAACCATACCTGGCCACAAGTCACTTCACTTTGTTAATAATCGGCATGCTAAGCAAGTAGGTGGGAATTGGTCCCTAAACTAAAGTGTTACTGAATTTTTTCATGGCTTTCTAAACAACGTGACTTGCATTTAGTTCAATAGGTTTAGCTTTCCCTGTGTGTTATGTAACTCTGATTCACTACACACACTAATTAGGCTTTTTTCCCTAAACTCAGTGATCTGTATCGAAACTGTCCTCATAAACCTTTATGTAGTTCGATACCTAGAGGTTTCTGTAAACAGTAATTGCCCTAGTAATGATTTTAGTAGAAGGAGTTTTTAAAGTGTGTAGGCGTGGTGCAGATGCTTTTAACAGCTGCATTCTTAGTCAGAAAAATAGCTGCACAGACCTGCCTTAGCCATTAAAGCCATCTGGCTATACCGCCACAGAACAGCACGTACAGGACTATGTTCTTAACCACGCTTGGCCAGAGGTCTTCTTGGCTTCTCATCAAGCTTCTAGCATCTGTCAATAATCATTAGCTTGTGGAGGCTACAGCAAAGACTTTTGAATTTGTTTTGACTTATATGCTATACACAGTAGCTTATTTGTTAATGTGAGCACATGCCATCCTAAACATGAACTGTAATGTAAATTATGAAATGAATCCATTTCTCCCCTCTCTCTCAGGCTCAGTATGAGAACCCTCCTCATATCTACGCTTTGGCTGATAACATGTATAGAAACATGATGATCGATCGTGAGAACCAGTGTGTCATTATCAGGTGAGAGAACATATGTGATCTGAATATCAAATTCATTTACTGTAATGTAGGTGCTTTTAGTTACAAGAATTTTGGGTGTATATCATTTTTTTATTTGTAATATTTTTTAACTTTTTAGTGTTCTGTTTTAATTCTGGTCTACCTATAAATGTTTGGTTGCATATTATTTTGCTGTTTGGAAATTTGAATTATGGGTTAATGGACATGATTAAATGCATTATTTTATATGTAATGTGTTATTCTTGTATATTTGTACTAAATTGATGTTAAATTGTGCGTACATGCTCAGGTGTTTTCTCCTGTCTGCTTATGTGTGATGTAGAAAGGGTGTGACAATTAGGTTTGGTATGACATCAATGCAGACGTTGTAATGGGAGAGTCACTGGGCTGCCAGTGATGAATAGGTGATCATTATTGTTTTCCTTATACCGATACGGGTGTACGGTTAAAATACGGTTGAATAGAACAGATTCAACAAGCTTGGCAACCTCAACAGTGCCTTTTGAATGTGCATTTCACTAATAATCTGTTCGAAAAACCTCTATCCCTTTTGATGAAATAACAATAGACAAAGTAATTTTATATCCTTTGGTCTTTATTTTGTATATTGTTTTCTCCAGGATGTATAAGACACAAAGCACAACAGCTTTTGTAACCTGCACTTCCTGCTTGAGCACAGGAAGCACACTTGTAAGGCCCTTAGAGGGACCATCTGCTATTGTAAATGGGAGGAAACTCCACTGAGTAGTCATTTTCAATTGGTATAATATTGCAGGGGCTCTTCCTGTTTTACATGGCAATCAGTCTGACTCACCTTATCCAATACATGAGTCAATGAGGCAAATACATTTCTTGATTGGAAAGTCACATGGGTATATTTTGTGCTAATTACGTGCCAAGTGAACTGATTCTGTAGTGCTTTAAATATTATGCTGTTTGTTTGAGCTGTCCAGTGTGTCATCTTGTGGCTCAACCAGTGGTGCATATGTCTAGTATTGGCAAGGAACTGACTTCGTTGGTATGAACTTTGAGAAAATAGCTCTTGCTTTTGGTGCTTTTTTTGCAGTTTAAAAAAGGTTTGGGAAATTTTGCTTACCCTTATTTTAAGAAAACGTTTCATTCAAAGTGTCAGAAAACCACCAAGTTGTAGAAAGGGAGATTTTCACTGCTGAGCCTGAGATCTTTCTGTTAGATGTTATAGTCACCTGTAGTGCTTACTTCATAGTAAGTGGCTTCAGTTTCAGCATTTTTCTCACCCGTTTGTTAGTATAGCGAGAAAGCTGCTTCCAGTTCAGTCAGACCACATAAAGAGACTGGAAGTGAAATTGTGATGACCCAGATTAGTAAACAAAACCTTCCATGAAATTGCTGCCCAGGCATCCTGTGGTCAAGCTGTATTTTGGTTAGGACAAGCACAGGTTTTTCTAAAAACTATTATGCATGAAGAGCAGTTCCTTTTTACATGGCCACTGGCCAGCTACTTTTCAGAAGTTTGCTTTTTTTTTAAGTGTGTTCACCAAGTCATCAAAAACACAGTATTATAGTGAAGTATAATTACCATATCATCTATTATATACATATACATATACAAGTGTGTATATTTATTTTTTTTTATTTTTTTTCATGTAATTTCAGCAGCCAGTATCCAGTCTTCAGTGTCACATGATCCTTCAGAAATCATTCTAATATGCTAATTCTTGGTGCTCAAGTGACATTTATTATTATTTTCAATGTTGAAAACATTTGTGCTTCTTAATATTTTTGTAAACCATGATGCATTCTTCTAGATTCATTGATGAATATAAAGTTTAACCAACCAACAGACTTTTTGTAAAAACGTCAAAATCAATTTTAATCAATTAAATGAGTCCTAAATCTTATTGACCCTAAACTTTAGTATATTGTATATTGCTATAAGTGTAGGATTGTGATTTCATTGTCTATAGTGGCGTAATGGTACAGATTTATTTGGTGAAAACAAGGAGGAAGGAGGTCACAGAATCTGTTGTATTAAAATAGTCTCTCTTCCCCAAAAGAGGAAGCCATCTACTGAATAAATCAGTCTCTGTGTGTGCTAAAGGACAGAATTAACTGATCATCTTATTACGGCAGCCCTGTGGTCTGTTCAGTATGACAGACAAAAGAATTTGGTGTGACCCAGTGCTGTATTTGCTGAGCTGATGTTTCTGCTGCTGAATAATGAGTCTCATGACTCACTGAATGAGACTAAATGACTGATGCATCTCTCTTTCTTTCTTTTTGTGCCCATTTTTGGTCCACAAACGTATGCAGGAAGTGAAAAATGAGCATTACAGCATACAAATTACAAATTCCCCCAAGACATGTTTAAAAATAGCCATGGACAATTAATCTAAGAGGACTGAGTGTACAGTGTGCAATAAGAGTATGCTCCCAGGGCTTTCATAGCCTGTAGACGAACGGGGACTTTTCCTTTAAGGTGGAAAGCCTGTAAACTTGCAAGACAAAGGAATGAGAACCACATGGCACGCTTAAGCTCCTGTAAGAACTCTTGGAGCCAACATGAGAAGTTTTTCTGCATGTATGGCGATGCTCTCATGATAGGATAAAGTGGCATTAAAGGTTTGTAGTAGCGCTGCTGTGTGATGTAATGGACTTCTTACTGCTTACCCAAGCTTCCTTTAATGCACCACAGCTGTGCCTGCTCAAAATGGCAATACTGACATTGGTAATAGAAGAAATACTGAAAAATAAACCAGCTTCTTCTGTCATCATACGCCAAACCACATACATCTTTATGCTTATGGCCCTGCCAAAGGCAAAGAGCAGGCGGAAAGAAGCAAGTAGAGTGTAAAGCAACTGAAGAAAATGAACCAGCGTTATGACACAGGATTAATGAATTACATTACATTTATTTGCTTTCATTTTAAATGAATTGAATTATTGGCTATGTGTACATATAATGTATGCACACTGCCATTCAAAAGATGTTGTTTTACTAATTAATTTTATTTTCTATTCATCACGTAATCCTGAATTATGGTTTCCACAAAAATATTAAGCAGCACTGCTTTTAAGCACTAATAATTAGAAATGCTTTTTGAGGTTTAATAGCTGCTGACAATTTTCCTTTGACATCACAGGAGTTAATTATATCTTTACATAGGGTACTGTGCAAAATAGTATTTTCACCAACAAAAAATGGTTTTAAGTAATTTATTTCTATCTTTTACGGTATAGGAGGATGCTTTTAAAAATAATGCCATAAATAGATAATAATAATAATAATAATAATAATGTTTGGAAATGCAAAAGATAAGAAATAACCGACTTAAAACCATTTTTTGTTGGTGAAAATACTAGTGGCCTAAGACCTTTGCACAGCACTGTATATTAAAACAGAAGATTGTTATTCTAAATGGTAATAATATTACACAATATTTCTGTATTCTTGAATAAATAAATGCAGCCTTGATTACATGAATCCATAAGGGAAATACTGATTACTGTCTACATAAATAAACCTTTTGTTCTGTGTGCCGTCTGATTCACTATTATGTAAATAAGCATGTGCTCCCATTAGCAAGCAACATATTACAGACAATAGCTCTCTAAGGTCAAATATAGAAACATATTTAGTTAATTAAAGGAATTCCCATCTCACCAGCACCATAATGCTTGATCTGTATTAATTGAGGATAAGAATCTACTAAACCCTCTCTGACCCTCTTAAAAGCTTGCAGAGCAGATTTTAGTGTTGTGCAGTGGGGCACACAGGGGGCTTTTTTTTTTACTTGTGAAAACCCTCCTGTTCTTGTTTTGAGTCTGTGTTTTAATATGATCATAAAAATTTGATTGGTAAAACATTAAATTCTGTTGGTTTGAAATATTTCTTTAAAAATTGAGTAAAAACTGTTGGGACTTCAAATATTTGGTAACAGTTTACGGACCATTTCTCACTTTAAACTAGTTGCTTATTAGCATTCATAATACTAGCATGTTGGCTTTTTATTAGCAAATATAAAAACGTATTAATTACTTATTTTGCACAAAATTTTAGAACCCTTAATCCTGCCACATCCTTAAACTATTAAGTAGCAAGGTAGGAGTTTGAGGCAAAAGACATAGTTAATAGTTAGAATTGGTCCCCAAAATAAAGTGTGACAAAATATTTTTTGTTTAAAGTATCTGTGCATTAATTAATTATTTTATTATGAACTTTATTTATTTATGCAGGAATGAGCTTAACATTTGTCATTTTTTTTATGTTCTCCTCAGCGGTGAGAGCGGAGCAGGGAAGACGGTAGCAGCAAAGTACATCATGGGCTACATCTCCAAAGTTTCAGGTGGAGGTCCCAGAGTTCAGGTAGGTTACACAGAACAAGAAAAATTCAAACTCTTTTAAATTTCAGGATTAATTAACGTGCGATTGAAAAGAAAAGCATGCGGTGGCTTCCTGTCCCTGATAACATTAGCAAGATTGTTTCTGTCAGTTAGTGTTAATCAGAATCCTGATCCATGTTAAAGTTTGCTTCATCTGACATTATTCCTCTTCCCCCATCTCTTACAATCTTTCTTTCATCCCCTAAACCCCACCAGCAGCCATCTGTCCCCCACAATCCCCTTCTGATCTGTCCTGTGTCCCCCTCTCAGCCCCTTCAGGAGCCATGTGAGTGAGCTCAGAGTCAGAGGGCTGACGCTTGTCGCTTGTATTAATCTGACTGAATTAATTGTTTGTTAATGCATACGTAAAACAATTTTATCATTCTGTTATGCTTATATTTTGCATAAGATTTTAAGTGGAAATTAACATGAGTTTGACATGAAGTTATTGTCTAATCTGTCACTGGCTATGGCTAATTACTTAATTTCATTAATGTTCTAAAGACTTATTTATGTTTGTAATTAATCACACTGAATCAAATTTTGAATCACAAAAGTTCAGTGTGAACATTTTAGTCCAACTGTACTTATTTAGGACAAAGAAAATCCATGTTGAAATGATTCCCTATGTGCTACATCTAATGATTTGATAGTGAACAGGCAGTTACTTGTGTTTTGACGAACATGTTTGATGGCGTCTTGAACAAAGTAGTGTATTGTGGTACAACAGAAAGTCTCTCTGCTCGGCCTGCTCTGCTGTGTCTATGCTTTGTGTGATCTCTCGAATGTCACAGTGCCTCATGATCTTATGACCATCATTGCTGAATGGTACATCCTGATTTCTTTGGTGTCTTGCTCATTTGCCTCTTTTGTTTTCATTTTATCTCTCTGTGTATCTGTTTTTTTTTTTTTACTTGTGTGGTCCACACAGAAGTTGGTACCCTTTCTCTGTCCATATGCAAATACTCAACATGTGATTTTCCTGGTGTTGCAAATGCAAACAAGCCCTTGGCTCTCATTTGATTACATCAGCAATGTGACTTTCAATTTCAGATTTCTTAATAATATCTTTGCAGTTTTTTACACTTTATATGTTTGATAAGGACTTGAAGATGGGACGTGTAATGTCATAAACAGTGATGGTCTGCATGTCTTGGCAGCTCAAAGTAGACAATGCTGTGCAAATTCTTTGTGGGGGTGGGGGGTAGGGGTGAATTCAGGTCAATTAGGCTGCTTTTAGACACTGGGATGACCAATTTGACCTGAATTCACTTTACAGGATGGGCGTTACCTACTGATCTTCTTTCATCAGTTCCAGATCAGCATATGCTCTGTACTTATAATCTTTCACAGTATGTAAAACATCAACTTAATTTCTCTCTTTTTCCTGTTTTTATCCACATAGCATGTCAAAGACATCATTTTGCAGTCCAACCCTCTTCTGGAGGCCTTCGGGAATGCTAAGACAGTGAGGAACAACAACTCCAGTCGATTTGTAAGCTTCGATCATCCTCCCATATACTAATTTCATTGGAGAATACAGAGAGCATAATGTCTTGTGAGCTGCATCTTGTCCTCAGGATGAATTTAAGAGTAACACAATTGCAGTACAACCAAAAAACGGGGTAAACCTCCAGTTCAAATACAAAAAGAAAGAAAAAACTATGTTTTGCCACTGCAATGGGAATGTTTGAAAAATATGTTATCGTAAGGCTTTGGCCTAAACGTGGTGAGTACTGCCCTTAAAAATACTCACAGGCCAAAGCAACCATTACAAAATATGTTGTACGCTACATTTACTTGCAGTTCTGCTTCATTATGCCCAGACATGTCAGTTTTGTTCTCTTGGAATTGATGTAGTTTTATTGTAAGAAGAATGGCTTAGCAGTGGTACAAATGGATTGTGTAGTGGATGAAAAAGCATTTAGATGAACAGGGGCTGGTAATGTCGTTACAGGTTTAATTCTGGACAAGTCTGGTGACTGCAGACAGCTGCAGCACACATAAGACAGAAGAGAACACATAAATGATAGTAAAGAGTGTTTGTGTGGGCCTCAAAGAACCTATTTCCTCTTGTTTTCAGTTCTGGGCATACACGTCCACCTGCAGTACATCACGTCTGTGCCTTTTTAACATTCATCTTCCCTGACAGGGGAAATATTTTGAGATTCAGTTCAGTTCCGGTGGTGAGCCAGATGGTGGGAAGATCTCCAACTTCCTTTTGGAAAAATCACGCGTGGTGATGCGGAATCCTGGAGAAAGGAGCTTCCACATCTTCTACCAGGTGAGAATGAGGACACAAGGGTGGCTTCTTCTCTCAGAAGATGCATAAGAGCAGCACGTTATGAGGAAAAATTGAATGAATAACCACAGTAAAATGCAGGAAAGAGAAGATGGAGCCATTTGGCGCTGAAAAGCAGGTCACGTTGTTCTGAGTTTACCACTTGAGTTTTTTGGTCTGTCTGACCTTCTTCTTAACGAGGCCTTCTCGCCACTGTTTCTCCTTCACAAGTTTGGAGAGTTTGAGAGTTTTCCTATGGCTACGTTTATTTATGACTTTTTGTTTTTTGGGGTTTCTTCAACTGTGGACACTTTTGGCCCCGCAGACATTCAGAAAATAAACACTCCAAAAACACTTTTCACACTCTCACTAGTTTGTTTCATTTCTCTGCTAACATTGTCCAGGAGAAATGTACCTTTTTTTCCCCTTGAAAATACACACCGCAGTATTTCCTCCAAATCCTAAGTTTTGTATTATTTAATGGTGTTCTCTGTGAAAATAATAGTGGTGGAAATGACATTACTCTTGTTTTTCCATTTGATTTGGAAATGGTGCTTAATAATAGTAACGTGCTTACATTGTGTATATTATATTGATTTACCTTTTATTTTCTTTATATTTATTCTCAAATTTGCTTTTATGCTCTTGACTGACACTGTTTTTGCTTGCTGAACAAATACAATACTTCACAAAAAAACCCTTTCTGTAAATATTACATCTTTTCTCAGCTAATAGAGGGAGCCAGTGCAGACCAGAAAAGTAGTCTTGGTATCACCAACCTGGATTACTACACTTACCTCAACCAGTCAGGTTCCTACAAGGTCGATGATATTAACGATAAACATGACTACCAGGAAACCTTGGTAAGCATGATTTAGACTGCTTGGTATTTGAGTCAACCTTACGTAACTGTAAAAGAAAATGGCCTGTTCAAATATGACGACTATTTTCCATATTTGCAGACACTGTTGTTGTAACGTCCCTCTCCTTTCTCTGTCTGACCCCAGCATGCCATGGAGGTGATTGGTATCTCAGGGATGGACCGCACCCTGGTGCTACAGATTGTGGCAGGAATTCTTCACCTTGGGAACATCAGTTTCAGGGAAGCAGGGAACTATGCTGCTGTAGAAAACGACGAGTGTATGTACATAGACTCAGTTCCCCATTTTGGTGTTCTCGTTTGAACTCTGTGCTGTAGATTATTTCATTGCATTAACTCATGCTAAACTGTCTTGCCACACCAAATTACCCTCAGAAAATAGAGCTCTTTTCATGCGCCTGGTATCTGCATATTACATCACACCCTAAAATTGCACAGTGAAACTCTGAACTTCCAGCCCACCCCTCTCTCTCTTTTTCCCTCCAAGTGTCTCAAAGCTCTCAGGTGGAGCAGTGCACTTGAATGACAGAGGCTGTTTGCTGTGGCATAAAGCCATGCTGTGCTGGGAGCAGACGAAGCTAATCTGTGCCTTTCCTGTTCTGCCCCTTCCCAGCTCCCTAACCCCTCTTCCTGTCTGCCGCCAGCGGCTTTCACACATTTAGTGTTGGCTTGCCAATCTAAAAACCACACACGGCACAACTGCTCACCCGCCTACGTATAACAAAACCATCTGCAAAGAGCTCATGCATCCTGGGATCTAAATACTATAGATAACATCATCTACTGCCATCCATATATTTTATTATATATTATAGAGGTCTTTGGCTGATGCCATGTAAGGGTGTTTTTGAGAGCCATAGACACTCCCAGATCTTTTTATAGTTGCGTTGTTTTGGGAGAGCAGTTAGAGTGCTCTGTTGTACCACACCCCAACATCTGAATAATGAGCAATACTTAAACAGTATGACGGAGACTGCATCACTATCAGGACTGAATGAGGGCAGTTTCCTTTTTTATTTTGGTGAGTCAGTGAAGAGGCGGGGTTCATCATAAATGGAGTGAGGCGCAGGATTGTCAATAACTCGTGTCTCACCCGTGCCTCTCCTCAGAGGAGATCTATTGTTGTGACTACAGTGAAAAAAATGCACATGAGTCATATGTACACTGCACAACTGTTTTCTTCATTTTCCCCAAGTTTTATATTATATTGCAATGCATTGTATTGTATTGTTTTCAAATTTAAGTAAGATTTTTTATTACATTAATACTTTTATGCATTAAATTAATTTAAAAGACCTTTATAATGTTCCAAAGGTTGATATATTCCTAATAAATGTTGATCTTTTCAGCTTTTCTATCAAAAAATATCACAGTTTGATGAAAATGTTAAGCACCACAACTTTCTTAAATGATTTCTGAAGAATCTTGTGACACTGAAGACAGGAGTAATGATGCTGAAAATTTTGCTTTGCATCACAGAATTTATTTAACTTCAAATATATTAAATTAGTAAGCAGTTTTTATAAATTGCAATAATATTACAAAATATAATATAATATAGATTTTACTGTTTTAATCGAATATATCCAGCTTTGGTGAGTGTAACTTGGGGAAACAAATCTTACTCATCCCCAAACATTTAAACACTATATATAATTTTTTTTTTTTTTTTTTTTTTTTTTTTTATGGGATTTTGTTTAATTATCATTCTGACTCCAAACTGTTCTCTCTCCTGCTCATAGTTTTGGCATTTCCTGCCTTCCTGTTGGGCATCGATCAACATCGTCTTAAAGAAAAACTCACCAGCCGTAAAATGGATGGGAAATGGGGTGGCAAGTCAGAGTCCATAGACGTAACACTGAATGTAGAACAGGCGTGTTTTACTCGTGACGCTCTCTCCAAAGCCCTGCACTCCCGTGTTTTTGACTACCTGGTGGAGGTACCAGCAATATACACTTATTTCCCTCATAAAAACATGATAGAGAAGAAATAAGCACTAAATGGGTTTTTATTTTTTTTAGTCAATCAATAAAGCCATGGTTAAGGACCATCAGGAGCTGAACATTGGAGTATTGGATATTTATGGCTTTGAGATTTTTCAGGTGAGCATTTAATTTACTCCTCACTAAAAGAATGATAATTTTTACAGAAGTTAACAGGGTGTGTAGCTATCTAGTCTACCTAATGAGATAATATGGTTGATTTCTAATTGCTTGGATTGATTCTCTTCTGCTTTTGTAAACATATAGCACATTAATGAGCTTGTCTAATCTGATAATCTCTTAGTTTAGCGTCTGGTATTGAGACCTTTAAGATAACTGCCTGCGTTGTCTACATAAGAAGGATAAAGCTGGATAAAGCTCTGAAAACAGCTTTCAGCCTTTTTAATTTAGTGTTAAAGATGCTAAGATGCTGAATTCTTGTGCAACAACTGTGATTATGCTGTTGATAATAATAACAACTGAATCAATTTTTGTCATGTTCACACCATCACCAAAGCTGATCTGCAACTTATTTGTTTCCTTTGTCAACACTACTGGTAATATTTCATAGTGCAACCTGGTCTCATGATAATCTGTAACTTCTTTTGCAACACCGTTTTTATGTGCCTTATTGCATGTTTCACACCAGTTTCAAAGAGAAATCTCCACTGAGTGGTGCTAAAACACAGGTTAAATACATGAACCCTGGCATGATTTTATTATGTTGATATAGGTATGTATTGTGGCGGTTCAGAATTAAAATATATGGGGACTGCCACTAAAAACTAAAAAAGTTGTGTTGGACATATGCCCTAAACCCAAAACTGATATAAAAAGGTATTTGTTGATGCAACCCTACCTTTTATGCAGATTTGAATTGTTTTGTCGAACCATAATTACATGGGATTCGAACCGGAGCTCCTCACCTCTCAAGTACATCTCTGTACTCTGTGTCTATGAAAACCCATACATACTGTATGAAGCTGGATATGTGTAATGCTAATGTTCAAAAATCGTCAGTTTTTAAATCTCCCAGTATATTAATATTGTTTTGAAATTAGAACATGATATTCTTCATAAAATTGTGCTTTTCTATTGAAACTCTGTAAATTTGTGTGAAATGGAGTAAAAGGTGACAGAGTTTTACTGCCTCTAGTGTCCATTTCTTTTGGAAACTGCAGTGATATGTACTTGTTGGTACATATTTCATGTCTCACCAAAAAGTGCTCTCAGGTACGTGCCATGCCATGAAACCAGTTAGCCATAGTGACAGTATCTTTTCTGTTTTCAATTGCCTTTTAGAAAAATGGATTTGAACAGTTCTGTATCAACTTTGTGAATGAGAAACTGCAGCAGATTTTCATTGAGCTGACTCTGAAAGCTGAGCAGGTAACACTTCATTTCTCCCCTGTGCTTTTTTGTTTTTGGCGTGACTTGAATTTGTGTTTTCACCCAGTAAATGTCCCACCTTTCCCTTAACCTAGTTTTAGCGGAAGAGGAAGTATGTACTTCTGCTCCACCCTAGTATAGGTTCATTTTCATCATTTTTCTTTTCCTCTCTTCAGGAGGAGTATGTACAGGAAGGAATCCGATGGACTCCCATAGAGTACTTCAACAATAAGATCGTCTGTGACCTCATTGAGAGTAAAGTGGTAAGTTTCACTAACTGTGCAAATCAAACATCCATCTGTTTGAAAAGTTGCATATGATCTGTGCGGTAAATCAATATCACTAACATTAGTGAACTAAGAAGATCCATATCCACAAAAGCATCCTTTCTCTTCCCATGACTGTTTGTCTAATGGCCTCGAAATGCTTGATATGCCTCCAAATTCAATTTGCTTCACTCACAGAGAGACTAGACACACAGAGCCATGAAATTCACAACAACGGAGAACCTTAACCATCCATGTCAGTGTGACAGCGTGTGAGAAAGTGCTTCTCCGTGTCACTGCTAAAAGCTAATGGTTGTCTGTGAGAAATTTACAAGCTGTTTTCTTTTGTTGGACTGAATAAAGGGAGAAATCTGAATTTTCTGACAATACAGACAGCTCTGTGTTATCAAACGGTGTGTGTTTTTATTCAGGTTAATGGATGATGATTTATTTCCTGACTTTTTTATTTGTTTTTATTTTATTGCCACCTATCATATTTAAAATACAGATCAAAATGCAGATCAGAATATGACATACTAAAAGAATAAATTAACAAACAAATAAAAAGTCAGTATATACATGAATAAGATGGGTAAAAACCGTAACAGTCAACAAGAGCCAAAACAAAACCCTAACAAAAAAAAAAACATTTTAATTTAATTAAATAAAAATAATAATAATTTCATTAAAAAAAATGTAATTCAATACAATTATTAAGGAGCCTAGCAGGATGTGTGCAAATTAATAAAAAAAAATAGGAATGCATTTTATAATATCAATGATTCTCACTTTCATTTTGTGTCCTTTCCCAGAATCCTCCAGGCATCATGAGTATACTGGATGATGTGTGTGCTACTATGCATGCAAAGGTAGAAGGAGCAGATCAAACAATGCTTCAGAAACTCCGAATGCAGATCAACAATCACGAGCACTTTAACAGCTGGAACCAGGGCTTCATCATTCACCATTACGCTGGCAAGGCATGTCTTTACCCACCTCCCCGCACTCCTCTGCAGTGTTGTTAACTTTTTTTCTGAAAGAAATACACTTTTACTTTTTTCCATTCCAATAAGAAGCATTGGAGCACTTAGTGTCTTTCCTAATGTGTGGTACCATCCACATGCCCCATGTTCAATGAGGCGTGCTCTGAGGGGAGGCAGGGGGAGTCAGTCCACATCCTGCACCATTAGATTTAAAAAAAGCATGTTCTACAGACAAAGGACAACCCATGATTTAAAAAGCAACCAAAAAATTATACAAAATGGAAGAGAACATTCAAAGGAAATAATCAATAAAATAACAATGGCAAAGAGTTTGTCTTTTAAATTATTGAAAAAAAAAAAAGAATTAATTTGTGGGATACATAGTTGGAAATTCTACAAGTGTAAAGTTTAAATAATTATAATAAATATAGAAGCAAGGTCCAGATCAAAATTGAATTAAATATCAGTCCAAGAATATTTTATTCATTTATGAGATTTAAATACTTTTACGTACAAAGACTGTATACTTCAATGTAAGTAATTGGTTGGTTGAGTTGACACTTGTCTACTGGCTCAGCTGTGGCTCAAAGAATTACTTCTGTTTCTAACCCTGTCCAGAACACACTACTGTTTAACTGGTCTGTTACGTGTCTCTCCAGGTGTCTTATGATGCAGAGGGTTTCTGTGAGAGGAACAGGGACGTGCTGTTCACTGACCTGATCGAGCTGATGCAGAGCAGTGAAATGTAAGTGTCACTCCTCCATCCTAAAAATCAGCCAGTCTGTGATCTCATCCAACAGCTGCTTGTAACAGACTGTCAGAGCGCTTGAAGATCTTAATATATGTAAATCATGGATATAATCAAGCCAGCTGAAAGACCCACAATAGAAGTGTGCTGGAGATTATCATTGTTTCTGAGTCCAAAAGACCCCTCTGTCTCTCAAAGGAGCGTGCCTGACGCTCTTATGGGCCTCTTTTGGGCCCCAATAGCCATCTGTGCAAGCCGTCCCCTCCCGTAACCCTTTATGAAGCCTTCTGGGGGTCTGCTTTCAGACTGCATTCAGGCACGTGGTGTTATGCGTATATATCTGCACCACACACAGTTCACAGGGGAACTTCCTTTGCACCGGCCAGCAGGTCCTATAACACAGAACAGAAGAAAGAGAAATCTTGAATTCAGTGACAAAGCAGGGCTTCCTGTCTATCTGCACAGACATACCCCTGCATGTCCACTCCCTATGAAGAGGTTTAATAACAAAGCATGCTTATATGAAAGCTTTTTGTTTAAGATGACTTTAACATGAAGTATAAGCTTGACTTCTGCATTTAAACCTGTAATATGTTGCAGATACTGCAGAGAGGACCTAACTTACTATTTGAGCCAAGAACATTCCTTTAATGTCCCAACCACCCTAATAAGAGTAGACACCTTTTTTGGTTATATAACCAACTGGCATTTGGTACAAAATCTGCTCAAAGAACACACCTGAGCTAAACAAGGTCCACATACAATGAGATTTTATGACTATTAAAATAATATACGGATACTATAAGGAAACCAATAATGTATATTTGCAGTATCAATATAGTGTATGTACTGCTGTATGCTGAATCTTAGATAGTGAGCGCCATAGAAAAAAAACAAACAGGTATTCAGACTGTCCCAGTGATGATGATCTCCAAAACAATGTGCACTGTGGATCCAAGGAATTCAAGTGACCTTGGTCTGTACCGTATTGAACTGTATTTCTGTTGCTGTATTCTTCTCTTTTTCTGCCAACCCAAAATCATTCCTTTATGGTTTGATTCTTTTTATTAGACCTTTCATCCGTGCCCTGTTCCCAGAAAACCTCAATGCTGAGAAAAAAGGCAGACCCACTACTGCAGGGAGTAAAATCAAGGTGAGTTGAGGTTTCATGTTCTTTGCAGGTCTCTTAACATCTGTTTCTGCTCATATACTACACTGATAACCTCTTTTTAACATATTGCGGTTGTCTGGCTATCCATGTAGTTTTTTTGTGTGTATCTCAACTCAACTCTGCTTTTCACATCCTCTTTTTCTTTGTGATGACAGAAACAAGCCAATGATCTGGTGAGCACCTTGATGAAGTGTACACCTCACTACATCCGCTGTATCAAACCCAATGAGACCAAGAAGTCCAAAGACTGGGAGGAGAGCAGGTGAGAGTCTGTGCTCATGGAAAGCTTAATTCTGATTTTCTGAACGTTAGTAATTTTTTGTGAATTCTTTGATTAGAAAAAAAAAAAACAGCAACTATTTTGCAACATTGTAAATGCATTTACTCTTTTTGGTCAATGTAACATATCTTTGATGAATTAAAGCTTTGATTTTAGATCAACATGGAAAACTAGAAAGGAAAGTAGCAATAAAAGGATTCTAGTTTTATTTCTCAGCATTAGTGTCCTTTGTCCTGACAGTTCTTTCACCCTTTTTTTGTTTGTTTGCTTACTTTTCCTGCCTTTTTCCTCTGTTACCACAATGTTTTTGGAATGAAACATGGAATGAAATGTTCTGATCCGGTGCATGTATTGTTCAGACTCTAATGGTCTTCCTGTTATGAGAGTTTGTGAGCATTGTTCAAGTTATGCAGTATAATTGGCTCCCAATTTAATTTTCAGGATGTGGGTCCAAAAGATTTGCATTTATTTAGTCATTTATTTTTGAAAGGCTGATGGGGAAACTATCGACTTATTTGTTTAAAAAAATTGCCGGCTGAGAAGAATTTCTGTAAAGGGGCTTTCTGAGTTGCTGCTGTAAATATTAACCTTCCTTCCTTCCTTCCTTCTCTCCCCCTTCTCTCTAGAGTGAAGCACCAGGTGGAGTATCTGGGTCTGAAGGAGAATATAAGAGTAAGGCGTGCTGGCTATGCCTACAGAAGAATCTTCCGCAAGTTTTTGAACAGGTAAAGACAGTTTCAGATTCAGCCTCAAAGCTCTTCATAGAACATAAAGGATGAGAGCATATGGTCACATCTGGTGCTACAATTTCAGTGGGTAGACACCATATTTTCAAAAGAAACAGCCTCAGAAAGAGAAGGGAGAGAGATCTAAGAGTTGCAAGTTTCATGTTTTGTTGTGGGCTAATAGTTGGGCAGTTTCCCCCATTCATTCTTTATCTCAGTGTGCGGTGAACAAACCTCATTGTGTTAGTTTAAGTGTGTAATTCTTCCATTATGACACCAGTTACTTTGCATGCTTCATTGGGTTATTAACTTTTTACATAAAAGTGAAAACTGAACCTGAATCCTTTGGTGTGTTAATATTAAATGTCTTATTGGTTTACAGTTACATTTTTACTCCACCCTGCCAGTGTTTATCTAGCACACACACACTTCATACAGTTTATTTACACAGGGCTCCACTTCAGAAGACTTTCAGCTAAGCATTTTGTACAGCTACATGAATGAAAATGCATACTTTACTCAAATATATGATTTCATTCTCAAAATGATGATCTCTCTCAGGTACGCCATTTTGACGAAGGAGTCATGGCCGACGTGGCGCGGAGATGAGAAGCAGGGTGTGCTGCATCTCCTGCGCTCCGTAAACATGGACCAAGACCAGTTTCAGCTCGGACATTCTAAAATCTTCATCAAAGCTCCTGAGTCGGTAAGACCTGACAAGGTTGGACACGTTAGTTTAAATCTATCAGCAACAAAACACCAAGTTTTTATAAATAGTCCATTTAAAATAAAATATTGGCTATACTTTGAAGAGTCAGAATTGCACGTTTTGTTCCTCATTTAGTCAAATGTCTTTTCACCGAAAGACTTGATGTTACAGAATTCACCAAATGTTAGAATAGGAATATTCTGCGCACTTGATTGCATTCCAGCTCTCCCATATTCACATATGCATATAAATGAAAGTGAGTTCAAAAAAACTGTCTAATGTGAGCACACCTTAGGTTTGACAGTCAAAAAAGTATCCACATAGGCCTACTCTTTGTCTTAATATTGGACAGTTTAACAAAAGTTTTATTATTTAAAACCAAAGGAAGTCTCGTTTGCTCACCATAGCTGCATTTATTTGGTCAAAAATACTGTAAAATAGTAATATTGTGAAATATTACAATTAACAGTGACCATTTTCTAGTTTAATATATATTAAAATGTACTTTATTTTCATTCTGTTTATTAGAATAATTTGAAATATTTCTTTCAGAAATTTTTGTTGAAACCATGATTTGATGAAATAGAAAGTTTAAAAGAAAAATGTTAAATTGAGATCATAAATGGCATCATAAATGCCTTTACTGTCACTTTGGATTGATTTAATTTGTTCTTGTTGAATACAAATATTATTCTCTTTTTAAATTGTCTTACTGACCCCAAACAATAGTGTAAATGACACTTTGTTTATATTTTGTTACAACACAGTCATGCTGATATGTTTTAAAATGCATCAGTGCTCATGTCCTTTTAGACTGCTAAAATTAATTCAGGTACATTTAAAAATATTTATAAGCAACAAGATACACCGGCAACAGCTGGCACAAACTGCAGCATGTCTAAATTGATCTAAATTTAACATTTCAGTTGTGCTGTAATGGCAGGAGAGTGGTGAAGTGTAAAAGTCAGCCTTTGTTTCGCAGACATCAGCTCAGCTTATAGTGGTGATGAATAGTGGGCAGTCAGCAAGAAAGGAGGAGGGACACTGGGCTGGTCCCACGTCAGCACTGTTAGGTCAACATTACTCTGGATCTGATACACAACTGCAGTGCTGTGGTAAAGCTGCTTCTGTTATGTCCAAGACAGCTTTTTCCACTGTGCTTTTTTTTTTAGGATTGCTTATGAAAGCACTGATTGTGGATGTGCTGTGATCTCACTGTTGACATTTAGATGTACACACGTATACATAGACTCACAGAATAAGGCTCTGTGGCACGACATGAATGCAGCAGATTATCAAGAGATGTGTGACTTGGGTGTTAAAATGTGGCCTTTTCTATGTGTGTGTGTGATATTAAATATGGGGTAGCCCTGATTTGAGCTGCCCAGCCTTTTAAAAACAAAACTCCTTAGATAAGGTGCTGACACAGAGTAATTAGTTCATGACTTCAAGAATGTCTTTAGAGAGAGAGAGAGAGCATGTAGTAGTCACTTTGCCAGAATGAACTCTTTGATCCTGAGAGCTGATGAAGTCTGATAGGATGTATCTTACCAACACTGTCAAAAATGTCTGGGCCAGATTTTAACACAGAATTACAAGAGGAGAAAGGCTTTGATCAAAGTTTTGATTGAAATAAATCTGCAGTAAATCTGTAATATTGTGAAATATTGTTATATTCAAAGTCTCTCTTGAACATAGTTTTCAATGTTTTATATTTTAATATATTGTAAAATATAATTTATTTATGTAATGACAAAGCTTGTTTTAAACAATTGATGCTTATTATTGATACAGCTGAGATACTTACGGAAACATATATATATATATATATATATATATATTCAGGATTCTTTGATTAACAGTTAAAAAAAACAATGTATTTTAAAAAGACCTCTTTTGTAACGCCTATAAATATATAGAAAAAAATCGCTTTTGATAAATTGAATGCATTGTTACTTAATATAATTATCAATTTTCTCAAAATATGTTTATATATACTGATCTCAAACCTTTGAACATGATGTTCACGCTGGGCAGATTATTGTAAGTAGGAAAGCACAATATATTTGGCCATATAAAATGATTTATTTTAGTGTTTACTTTAATACAAATCACATACAAGATGGTATAGTTACTAAAATGTGCTGTTTATCAGTTATTTGCTATAACATTAGACTGTTTATCAATGGGAGGTTTGTGGATGTGTGTTAGTTTGTGTGTGGGGTGGTAGACAAAGAAGGATTTCATTGTGTTGGCTCATAATTTCTCATCCTGTGCCAGCCATTTGTGTGTGAGTGAGAGAGGAAGAGAGAGAGAGTCTCAGTGCCAGGTTTTTGTGATAATGATAGGATCTGATGTTTAGTCTACAGAGCAGCAGAGCTGTGACAGTGTGTTCTGAGGACATACAGGAAGCACAGTGGAGATGCACAGGGCTCAAAGCATTATGGGATGACCACAGGACACTTTGAACAGCTGCTTACTGAGAAAAAGAAATATGAAAACTGAAATCAAAAGAGAAGAAAATGCTTCAGGATGAGGACAAACAAACCCACTATGTGTCATAATGGGACTGTTTAAACAGCTTCAATGAAGAGTAACCTTTAGTGTAATGGACAGGGTTATCTGCTCTATTCAATATTGTTATATGAACTAGATGTTACGTTTAGCTCAAGATTTAGCTCATAATTCGTTTGACTGATTTAAACTGATACCTGATGAATTTGTGGGTCCTTTTATTGATTCTTTTAAACAAGCTGCATTATATTCTGTTCACAGCTCTTCCTGCTGGAGGAGACAAGAGAGCGCAAATTTGACAGTTATGCCAGAACCATTCAGACGGCCTGGAGGAAATATTGTGCACGCAAGAAATATGTTCAAATGAGAGAGGAGGGTAAGTTCAATGCTCAGATGATTTGTTTGAGTGAGGTTAAGATTTTACATACAAGCACAAGCATACAAAAACAAACACATGATGAGATGGTAGGACATGGTAGAAGGGGAATTCAATGGTTTTCCCCTGTACGTCTTTGGAGTCTGACCTCAACTGCTGCTTTCAGCTGAATTATTGTCATTTTACTAAAAAGTAATAATAGACACACAAAAGAAGAAAATACTCCCACTTTGTCTGGGTGATCATGTTTGGGTGTTTATTTAGCTATGTGTCCTTTTGGCCCAGTTTTAGAGTAAAAGCACTTTATTAAACACTTTTCATTTGTTAGTTTAGCTATTAACAATTGACAATATATATATTTATTTATTTATTTATTTTTAAGTCTATTAAAATAGAAAATATTATTTTTAAATTGTAGTAACATTTCTCGATAATGTTTTTTTGTTTGTTTTGTTTTTAAGGTTTATTTTTGCCTTTAATTTGATTTAAAAAAAAAAAAGATTATAGCTGTGGTAAAAAAAAACTAAAAACTCTGAAACTTGTTGCAAACTCTAAACTTTGTTGCAAACTGCAAACTTTGTACATGAAAAATATACATGAATTGTCATTTTTGTCCTTTTTTTTTCCCTGAACCATTTTTTATGCAGCAGTGTAATTTCCACCACATCTCAGATTAGTAATTTGACACACATTTTTTTTTAAATCATGTTTGCTAATTTTATAGCTATCACATTACGTATATCACATACAATTACATATTTTTGACATATAGTTTTTGTATCAAAATTGCACCTTAAATGAAAATTGCATGCTTAAAAAAGTGACACATACTTATATTTTTCTTCTTTTCTCCAACATCATGTCTGGATTTATTTATTTATTTTTATGCTTTATTTAAACATAACAAAACAATAAAACAAACCGAACAGTGACCACAGATACAGTCCACAAGTACATACCAACATAAATGACAGTTTAAACAAAAAGGAATGAATAGAACAACCAATGGTGATGTTAATCTTCCAAGGTTTTGCAGAAAGGTACGTGTAACCCTGGGGCCCACATACTTAAAGAAAGGAGTCCATATCTGATAAAACACATCCATTTTCCCTTTGGATTTATTTTTAAGCATACTCTTCTGAGGTCTTAATTTTTGTACATGACAGGTCATGAAATAATAACTAAAGCTTTTTGAAAATAGCACTGAACACTGATTCTATCCTCCTCCAGCCTCTGATCTGCTGCTGAACAGGAAGGAGAGAAGAAGGCACAGCTTGAACAGGAACTTTGTGGGTGATTACATAGGAATGGATGACCGGCCCGAGCTCAGGCAGTTTGTGGGCAAAAGGGAGAAGATCGATTTTGCGGACAAAGTCAATAAATTCGACAGACGGTTTAAGGTGAAGTTTAAAAAATTAGCACACAGCTGTGCTCAGTGACCAAGAATTATTCTTTGACTTCTTAGCAAGCAGGTCAAATTTCACCTGCAACATTGTATATGGATGTATGATCGTCTAAAACATCTGTGTTTTTGTCTGTTCAGAGCATCAAGAGAGACCTGATCCTTACCCCTAAATCGGTCTACCTGATTGGAAGAGAAAAGGTGAAGCAGGGGCCAGAGAAAGGGATGGTGAAAGAGGTCCTGAAGCGCAAAATTGACGTAGAGAAGATAATGGCTGTTTCTTTAAGGTACATCAGTGCACAAGCTCAGTCGGTTCATTTAACTCCGTGGCAAGCTACAACAAAACATAGCACTTGAGGTGAATCAGCACACATTTCGAATCATTTGAATAGCAACCGTAAAAACGAAGCCACGAGGAGGCTGCCAAATGGGCTGCAACTTCCCTCCCATATGTAACACAGAGTCTGTATGCATAACCATCTGCAGAATTACAGGCGTAGAAACATCAAAGGTCCAGTCTGGCTGTTAGAGCGGTCGCCTGCCCTGTGTTACTTAACACGTGTTGAATCGAGGTCTGCGATATACAAAGCTTCGGTCTCTTAAAAACATTTATAGTTCTTTTAGTCTTCACTGGAAAGGATCAAACAACCAGAACTCTCTCAAAGAAACATAACCTAGATCTAACATATAAGGACCAAGGATGAGGTACCAGCCCCCAACAATCTTGCATATTTTGGTTTTGAAGTGGGGGGTTGTCAATAATGTGAACCAGGTGTTGCTGGGAAGGGAGAGTACACCTTGTAAAAAACTCATTAGAAAGGACTTAAGTTTATTGGGTGAAGCAGGGCATCTCTGCATGTGTCCCAACAGTCACCGTATATCATTTGCTTTTTTTTTTTTTTAATTGTGACCCAACAACCTTTGTGTCTGTGGAAACCCCCCAAAAGCACCTCAAGATGTGTAACCTGTAATAGTGTTGAAGGATCGAACAAACATGCTTATTTCAGATCTTGAAAAGACATTTGTCTCCCATACAGCACATTGCAGGATGACTTCATGATCCTGCACGAGGAGGAGTATGACAGCCTGCTGGAGTGTGTATTCAAGACAGAGTTCATCAGTTTGCTGGCACGCCGATACGAAGAGAGAACACAGAAAAAACTACCTCTCAAATTTAGCACCACGTAGGTTGAAATATATTTAAAGTAGCTACAGTTATAGCAAAGCCATGAAAAATCAAGAGGATTTTTATTAAATATGAATTAAAATGTTTGTTTTTAAAAAATGTATTTAAAAGCTGCATATATTTGATTAAAATACAGTCAAAATAGTCATATTTTGAAAAAATTTGAATGGTAGCATGTCTTTGTAAATGTATTTAAATCTCTTCATAAATCTTTACTATTATATTTTTCCTTTAACGCTAACAAAATTAGCTTTTATATTTTATTATTTAATGCAATGACATTAAAGCATTTTTAAATAGCTGAAGTGTCCAAATACCTAATGACTGTGACTGGACCTGCAGGCTGGAAATGAAACTGAAGAAAGAAGGATGGGGACCCTGGAGTGCCGGAGGGTCCAGACAGGTGCAGTTCATCCAAGGTCAAGGGGACGTAGCCGTGCTGCGACCCTCAAATAAAATGCTGCAGGTCAGCATTGGACAGGGTTTGCCCAAAAACTCACGTGAGTGATGACTCGTGTTGCGTGTCATTTAAGATTATTTAATTCAATGTTATTCGTTATCCACGCAAGATCTCACACTCGAATTCAATCATTCAGGTCCTACTAAGCAGGGCGTCACTCAAAGCCGTACCAGCATGTCCAGGACACACCACCACACCCCAACACGAGTCGCACCCGGGCCTCCAGGTACATTGACTTTCCTAATCTTCTCATTACTTCAGTCAGTATGCGTTCAGAGGATCTTAAGTTTGGGTGTTCCCCAGCAGTTGCTCACCAGAACGGAGGCCTGAAGCATGCAAATCACGCTGCCAATCAGAGAAACTCGCAACATCACAGCAATCAGAGGCCAACATCTGGAAACATGGCCCGTCCATTCTTGCCTACTACTGTCAGTCAACTCAAGGACAGAGGCAGCAGACAGGCACCCCAACAAACCAACCTGGATTTCCTCAAAGTACCAGACCAAGGGGCCGCAGGGTGAGAGCACACAGCATACACACACACACACTTGAAATTATATATCTAACAACTTAAGATAAGGGAACCTTTGTCTGATTGCTAGACGCAAAGCTGGAGCTCAACTACCAGACATTATCCATGCAAACAAAATAGCGATTGTTTGTTTGAATGTAACATGCATGTATTTCTTTACTGTAGCAGAAATCGACAACCATCTGACAATGGAGGAATGTGAGTCTGAGCATGTGTGTAGTTTCTGTTAGGTGGCAGTGGTTGTGGTTCATTTGAATAGTGATAGATCAACCCCAGAGATGCCCAACTTCAAAGATACCATTACATCCTCTCAGTCTTATTTTGTTTTTCTATTTCCTTATCGTAGTTTATAGATTAAAATTTGGTTTTACACTACTGCTCAAAAGTTTAGCTGTGGTAATATTTTGAATATGCTCTCCAATGCTGCATTTTTTTGATTTAAAAAAAAAGGCATATTGTGAAATGTTATTAGTTTTCAATAGCTGTTTTCTTTTTGAAAAATGTTTTAAATGTCATTTATTCCAAGGATGGCTTCAGTGTTACATGACAAATATTTGGTGTATCTAGAAACATTTATTATTATTATTAAAAATGATTTTGAAGCTTAGTATTTTTTGTGGACACATGACAAAAATGTATACTTAGACTGTAAAAAAATATTACCGACCTGAAACTTTTGGTAGTGTATGTTACTGAATAGATCATGAATATTTACAAGAGACTGTTTTTTTTCTTGAACCTCAACAAAGTTAAGGCCTTTGGGTTGGGCATTTTCTAACATTTTCTCTGTTGTAGTTATGATGCGGGTTGACTCAGGCGCATCATGAAGGTTGAAGGGCTAACAAATGTCTCTTCAACAGCTAAAAAACAAAAAACAAAAAAAAACTGGGCTTAAATATGAGGTGGAGGATCATCTGAATGAAGTCTATTTGGAAATGAAGACTTGTTCAGACTGGCAGTGCCACTTTTATAAATGTGAATCTGTCGCCACCTAGTGGGGAACACATGAACTAACACCACAAAATCACACCGCTAACCCTCTCACAGCAGCTAAAGGGTGCTTCCAGAACCTAGTTGACTACCTTCACTTGTAGAAGCATGTTTCTGTGGTTGCTGTCGTGTTAGAAATAAGTTAAAAAAAAAAAAAGTCTTTTTTTTTTCTTTTCTTTTTTCTTTTTTACTTTTTTTTTTTTCAAGGGCGCACAGGCAGTCCACAAACAGGCCCACTCCAGGAGGTGGCCGTCCCAAACCTGCACCTAAACCGAAACCCCAGGTGCCTCAGTGTAAAGCTCTTTATGCCTACGATGCCCAAGACACCGATGAGCTCAGTTTCAACGCAGACGATGTTATTGACATCATTAAGGAAGGTGAGAGGATACAAAATGCTTGTTTTACATAATTTTCTTTTTTTATCGTGGCAGAATGTAGTCATTTTGATATCTGTCCATTATGTCTAGATGCCTCTGGATGGTGGACAGGGAGGCTGAGAGGTAAACAAGGCCTTTTCCCAAACAACTATGTGGCTAAGATCTAACCTCTTCTACCTTTTAATGAGAGGAGCAGACTTGAGCCTCAGCAGACTTCTCAGACAAAGAAGGACAAAAAAAAAAAAAAAGAGAGAAAACTGAGATAATGAAGGAAGGAGCAAGGTGTGCCATGGCTGTGGTTAAACTCCTCAAAAGCTCTGCGTTCTGGTGCCACAGACACTTGAGGACATTCGGGCAGATGCCGGTTGGACATGAAACTTTTCTCCAGGGCGGTGAATACCGAATTGTCCCTGTGAGCACTGATCAAAACTATTTATTGTATTTATATTATAGCTTTCTACAGTTTATTTCTGATGTGCTTTGTTCATCTGTCATTGATATTTAAGGTGATCTTAATTCACTTGAAGAGATGAAGTAGCCATTTTAATGTGGGAACAGGCTTTTTTATTTTGCTTTTGGATGGATGGAAATGGATCAATTTTATATGTAAATTAGAGTCACCTGCTGTTCATGATTTTAATTTAATTTAATTTTTTCCAATTTCTTGAAGTCATGTCCAAATCAGTGGTTTTAGTGGGGAATGTTTGCTGCTAAGGACCGTTTTCCATGTTATTGCCTTTCACCTTGTAATTAACAGAAATCCAAATGTATAAAATGCACTACGGCTCTGGAAAACCATGGTTTGTATGCTTTTGAAGTTCATAATGCTGAATGTATCATTGTGCAAAAATGCAAACAGTTGGGTAAAAGTGTCTAAATTTAAACTACAGTGGTATTTCTATGCATTAAAGAGACACAATCAGCAAATTGTTACTGTATAGTTCTGAAATATTTTATCAGTATGACAATATAAAAATGCACTGTCAGCTCATCCACACCACCATACACCGAGCGAGGTGCTAGTCAGTGAAGAATCAGAGGCTGGATCCATGAACAGCTTAAAAAGAAGGTTCTCCTGTTTAAAGGATTCATAAAAATGTGCAAAAGTGCAATTCCTGAAAAAAATGTTAAGTTTCCATGTTTTCTTAAGAATAAAGTGACAGTTGGTGTCTGATTGTATGCTGTTCTACTGATGAGGTTGCCATATTTAATACAACAAATTCAAAACTGTATGCTTTTAATCTTACCCTCATTTAATTGAATTTTTGTGTGATAAAGTAAATTAGACTTTATTGGGGGGGAACCCAATAAATTTGCAGTATTTAAGATTAAGTTAGGTTATTCTAATATTAAGTTATTTATGGTGATTTTAAAAGAACATTTCCTTTCAAGAATTATAATTAGAAAATACACATTAGTAACAAAGTTAAAGGGTTAGGTCAATCAAAAATGAAAATTCTGTCATTACTGACCCTTGGAACAAATGAAAATCCAAAGTTTCTGACCCTGCATACAGCAACGCAACTAATGTTCCAAGAAAAGCAGTAAAGACATCGTTAGAAATGGTCCACATGACAGTGGTTTGACCGTAATTTTACGAAGATACAAAGTACCTTGTGCATGCAGAAAACAGTCAAGTTCAACAAGACAAGCGCAACACCCTTAGCTTCAACACACAAGTCAGAAAGTGGTATCAAATCTTTGGATTTTAATGATTTCAGCTTGACCACTAAGTGGCAAAAGCAAAAATACAGCTTCAGCAAGTTCGGAAAACAGTAAAAGCCAATTAAAACCAATCATTTAAACTTAAATTCATTAAAAAGTAGAAATGTTTATTTATACAGACAATCCAAGAATATGTACATCAGGTTAAAAAGCAGCAGTCCATCTCCCAAAATGGCTGACACAAAATAAAGTGCAGGTTTTAGTGTATTCCCACAAGAGTCCTCAAGAGCTTGACAGCAGAGGAGCAGCCAGATCCTTCACAAGGGAGGACTTCAACTGAGGAAGAAGGCTGATCTTCATGAGCCTACTGCTGGAATATTTCTTTTTCACCGTCTGCAAGAGATGGACAGTGTCAGAAGAGCATTCAGTAGAACCAACACTCCCCCATGTACAGGTGCAATAAACTGCTTACCACATGCTTGGAGAGCCCTTCGTTGACCATGACCACATTTTTGGCAATATGTTGCATGACAGGCTTCAGGTGGGCCTCATCATAGGAAGAGTAGTGTTGCTGGGTTGGGGACTAGAAGAGGAAGTATTAAAAGATGGATAAGCTTAAGCAGTGGTGAGGGGGACGGATACAAAATTCTGATATTAAGAGGGGGGAAAAAAAAAAATATATATATATATATATAAATAATAATAATAATAATAATAATAATAATAATAATAATACCCATTTTTGGCCATCAAGCACAAGTTGAGAGAGGCACAAAGCAGCAGCTGCAGTCTCCGAAGGGTTAAAGTGGACCATGTCATAGTCAAGTAGTGTCAGTTCAAGGAAATATTTTGCAAGTGTATGCTTCTCAGCATCTGCCTAAAAAGCAGATGTGAAAGGCAAGGATGACTCATCTGAAGCTTTAACAAATCTGCCAAATCACATCAGGGATTATAAAACCTGAACCTACATTCCCAGCCTTTGAAGCTCTCCGCAGAAAGTGCAGGGGCAGAGGACGTCCGAGCTCAAAGTTCAGCACACTGAGAATCAGCATCTCCATCTCTCGGATCTGGGCTTTTGTGAAGGCATCGTCAGCGATGTAAGCAAAGTCCCCAACCATAGGAACATACATCTCCTCATATTTACAAGCAACCAGCATTGCAGTAACCCCCACTAGCTGGAGCTTCTTACGGGTCACAGGCTGAACCTGGCAAAATGGGAAAAAAAAAAAAAAATCAGTAAATATTTAATCCTCCATTGTTAGTTTGTCCAATCTAAACGCCGAGTTCTGACGACTGCTGGTAACTTGTACCTGGAGAAAACGATCGAGGATGGCTACGGTCATGTACAAGGTTTCCTGCAGAAGCTGAAATCTTGAGTGCACCTGAATCAGCCAGTCAACCAGAAGAGCACGCATCCGTCCATTGATATCATAGCCATGCATATAACGGGGACGAACTGACTGCTGAGTCTGGAACAAGAGCACTGCAGCTGTAAGGAGAATGAAGGCTAAATAAAGGAGGTTATGGTTTTAGAAGTGTCAGGTACCTCAAGGCTTTGCAGATACACGTAGATGTCCTTCACGTATTCAGGACATAGCTGAGGCATGTCAGAATCTCCTTCGTCAATGTCTTCGACTGGAAAGAGAGTGTTGGAAAAGGCTTGGCACAGTTCCTCTTCCTTCATGCTGACGTCAGCTTGAGCAGGGGGCAGCGCTGGAGCAGGCTGGGGCATCTCGTGCTGCACCTGGGCACGCTTGGCTTGCACAACAGCTGGCTGGGCAGTTCGTGTTACAGGAGCCACAGACTGAACCTTCTAAAAACGAGACAGGAAACAGGAATGTGAAGGCACATGCTGTTTAATTAAAGACATTGCTTGGTGGTAACGTTACGGTTACATAAAGACACGCACCTTGGTCTGAACTGGTTTGTGAGTAAAGTTGGACAGTTCGCCAAACACGGCCCTCCTCGCTGCACCGTTCACAGGCCCGCCCTTGCCACCGATAAAAACAGGGTTGTTTGCATTGCGCTGTACGGGAGAAGTACATTTTAAACTCAAGAAGTTTACCTAAACGCCATTTTAAACACAGTTTTAGCAAGTTAAGCTAAGGTTAGCGAACGTGGCGTTGTTTCGACGCTACGTTACACATAGCAAGTGTCCTATCAGATAACGTTACACTAAAATGATGTATATGTATCAAATACTCACCAAAGCGTGAATATCCATGGCGAATACGCTTACCGGAGATGTCGCGCTTAGATAAAAATTCAAGTTTTAAAAAAAAAGGGGGATCGTTTAGCTTCGCTTCGTGTTCTTGTCCAACTCAACTCAAAACAATCCGTACAGTACAAAGGCCTGCTGGTGATTCAAATACCGCTCCGCTGTCTCTGATTGGCCACTGCTTCAGGGAATACTCGATTTCTATTGGATGAGAACGGAAGGGACGCTTATCAATCATCCTTTATCTCCGGTTGCACGTGTAGTTCTGTAAAACACGACAATGAGCTTATTTACAGGTTTTTTTTTTAATGATTCCTTAGTAATTATTAGTTGAACATTGTCATTGTGTTGATAGTAGTGTCTGTTGGTAAAAAAGCATTTTCTTTTTAAAGGCTGAATACATTTTTAAAACCAAACAATTTGAATATGAAACCATTGTTTACAACCGAATAAATCATTTAATAAAACAGTTGCTCTCACGCAGGGGTCCAGGGCCCACTACAGGGCCTGAAATGATGATTACAAATATTTACAAAGATAAAACTGGCATTAAAATAAGCTAAAACAAATACAGATATAATTTTTCTTTCAAAGGTGTTTTTGTTCAATTTGTCAAGTTTTGACATTTACATAGGGTTAAACACTGAGTGTTATTTTAGACAATACAGACCTACACCTATGATGTCTTACATAATAATTTGAATTTATGTACAGAAAATGTACCAAGATTAAAAAATAAATTAATAATGTAATGTAAAAAAGTTTGAAATAATAATATCAAATACAGAATAGAAATAGTCAATAGTAAAATATGGAGAAAATCATATACAAACTATCCACACTGTTTAATGGTGTCATCACCCTAAAAATAAAATAAAAATCGGTACCGCATCACCTGACCACTATTAAAAACGTTAGCATTGCTTTTAACAGAAAGGGTAGCTCTGTGTGGTGTTGTTTGTAAGAAAACTAGATTTTCTTTTATTTAAATAAATACAAACAAGTACCTCCAGTTTATGTAACGTTAGCTGTGTACAGTATGTTAGAGAGCGCTGCCACGTTCTGCCACTAGAGAGCATGAGGCGACCAACTACCACAACACCAGTAACTCACACGCCAGTCAAGACAAGACTCACAAACCTCATTAAAATGTATATAGATTCACAAGAGTCAATTGTTAGCGATTATGATCATGCATGGATTATTCGTCATCTAAATCTTAACAAGCATTTATTTAATGTTACGCTCATCAAGAGTCGTCAAGGATGCAAGAATGTCGTAAAATGTCGAAACGCGCCCTCGCTCGCTCGCGCATAGCAGCGGCGCTGTTCACATACACACACATAGCAGCGCTCTAATGGACGCCGCGGATCGGCAGGAATGGGGACTCGCACCCGAGGGCAAACGGGGAGGAAATCTAGCCACATATGACCGTTAAATAAGGTGTCCTCTCCGTACGTTTAGCTCGCCGTTACGTTTACCGTGGTATTTTGTAGCTCGCGCGCGCATCCTCATATATTTAAAGCGGAATCGTCGAAATATCCGTCAGTTAGCGGGGAGGCTAAAGCGCTGGGCCTCTCTTCTCTGCTCTCTCCCTCCCTCTCGGGTTTGTGTGACTGTCAGTTTCACACAAGCCTCCGCTGACGTTCACTCGCTTCCCCAATACTTTTTTACTTCTTTCGACGAACATTATACCCTGGAAAGGGGATTAAGTCCAAGAGGAATAGTTTCCTGACGTGTATAGAGGTAAGAGAGCTCTTTGTGTTTGTTTTTGCGCTATATTTCAGTTGGTTGAAGCTATTGTTTGACTAACTGAAGAGGCTAATAGCCCGCCGCTAGCAGTTTCAGTAGAGAGTGTGTGTATTTGTCCCAGCACATCCAGGCCCAGTGGGCTACTGATACATAACATTAACTGTCACCATCGCTTAAATTTGATATAATTTTAGATGTCTATTTTAGGATGTGTTTTGTAATCCCTAACGCTGTCAGCTGATGTGTTGAAGAAAGTGAGAACGACAACATCAACATGCCATCGCTGCTTTTCCTTTTCTGTTGTTTATCAGACCCTCGTAGTCTTTGTGTTGTGCTTTATGGGATTGTTATCGAACCAGATGTTGATATTTGATGGTTGAAAAGTGTTGATATTTGAAAAGCTGGTTTCCTCTGACCGTTTTGAGAGGAATTGGTCGGCAGCCCTTGCTTTCTTGAACAGCCAGCTGGATCAGATTCCAGCCTTTGCATTTCCAATAACATTTTTAATGTGCCCCCTCTGGGAATATGACATATGTGGTGTTGACTCTCATAAATCAGTGACATCTGAAATAAAAGAGACTAGGTTATTAATGTCACCATATCTGAAACTACTCCAGTGTTTTGTTCACAGCATCTTCTCTTTTACTGTGCATTCCAATCATATGTTTGGAAAAATAAAACCTTACTAATAAGAGGCAGTGTTACTGCTTTTGTTCCTAGTGGTAGTTTTCATATTTCATCCATATATGAAAATACTACGCTATTTGTCTCAATGGCTTATTAAAAGATAATGTCTCCTGTCTCTATAAAGGATTCGTTTGTATGTATTAATAATGAGCGTTTAAGCTCTGCGACATAACAAGATGTCATGCATGGTGAAGGAATTATTGTGATTTGATATCTGTGCTTGATCTCTGTATATTTACAGTCTTTAGTAACATTGAGGGAAAGACTGTTTGTCACAGTAGTTTGGATGCTATATTTTAATTATTTAAAATTGTAGAATAAGTAAAAATGAATGATGTAGGGCTGTTATTGGGAAGTTCAGCATGTAACAAACAAGCTGGTTTTACTTCCCCTATGGAAATATCTGATGCTGAATATTTACATTTGTTTTGGTTGGTAAGGTTACACAGGCTTCATATTTTAGTTAGAAATGTATTAATATAAATATATTAATATGTTCAACAACAGCAGGCCTATCTATTTTTATCGCAATGAAACACTGCAGATTAGTATATTAAGGTTTTTCTTTGCATCTGAACATTTAGCTAAAAAAACATTAAATAAATTCACCACTGGTACCACTGTAGCATTAGACTGCATAGACAAAGAGAATTGTATGAAATAATATTTAGTGATTTAAGATGTTTTCTAGAGAAGTACATAGGCGATTGTGAGTGGTTTTTGTGATTTGTTTTTATTTACAGTATCATTTGTACATTTGACATAATTTGTTCAGAATTCTATTAATCTGAAGTTTGATTTAAAAAAAGTGTTTATGTGTATATATACACGTGTGTATGTGTATATACACATACTTATTTATTTTTTTTTAAAGAAATTTTATTTTCTCAGTGTTAACAGTTGTGATCCTCCTTCGTGACATGAAATGAGAGACTACTGTTAATAAATTTAAAACAAACAAACAAAAACAACACCAGACATCAACTCTTAGGTGTAACAATAATTATTGTGCCCATTTTTTATAAGAACACATTGGTATTTGAACTGTAATTTGTGTGGTGAATTTAAAATGATATTTATTTAGTTATTTTCCAATGTACTGGCTGTGTGTCCTGCTATTGCTGATGGCAGAGCTGCTCAGCATAGATATACACAGCAATCCTTGGGGAAGGAATTAAAACAGTCCCCCATAATCCCCTATCTTTCTGAAATCTGTATCCACCTTGGTGTCAAGAGGCACTGCCGCAATGGGCCCCTCTGGGGCCGCCTCATATGGAAGTGCTGTGGTGCACTTTGTTGCATGGCACAGTGGTACATCACAGGTTGACAGGATCAGCCTCGGAGGAGCCTGGGAGAGCAGTCTAGCTCAGGGACGTTGACAAACACAGTTTGAGCTCTTATTTCTTATTTCTTAGTGAAAATTGGGCTATAAAAAGGCATGACAAATCATATACTTTGCCACTTTAAAAAATACTGAATAAATAATTGTAGTCATGAAAGGACACCTAGTCACACAGTTTTTATGTGTTGCCTGAGTTCCTCATCTTGTTTTATCTGAGTCGTTCGTTAATGGTCATATTTACAGCAGGGGTGCACATTAAAACCCTGTTTTCTTTGTGCAAGTTCACAGTATTATAGACAGTTTCTTGTTTTTTCTGAGATTTTATTTAAAGTTTGTAAGAGGGTTTGCTTTTGTGAAACTGGATATTGCTCAATATATTGGGTCATAATAAAAGTTAGTGGTCTTGATAGAATAACAGCATTACCATAGTTACAGTGAAACATTTAGACTGCAGTTACTGGCAACCTGACTTTGTTTAGTTTGAAGGAAGACATTTTGTGCAGTTTTTATTCCTATGAAGTCTTTTAGTTTTTACCTCTCTGATACAGAAAGTGTCTAGTTTATATACTTACGTATATTTATTTTCTATACAGTTATTACACCCTATGGCCTTCAATGATTTAAGCATTTGCGGGACGGGTGTTGTGTTTTTGCCAATATTTATACAATTTGTTTAATCCAGTAATGATGCATGAAATTGATTTAAAAATGACTGTAAAGACATATATAATTTAATATTATATTATTAAAAATATTTTTGTTACAAATAACTGCTTTTTAAAATTTCTATTCATCAAAGAATCCTGAAAGAAAGCAAAAGTTTTCACAGAAATGTAAGCATATAATCAGCACAAAATGTAAAAAATTGATAATATTCTAAACATAATAATTTATATAACTTTATGTGAAGTAAATAAATAAAAATACAACTCATAGAGGATAAAAAAAAATTACAAGATAGTTAGCTAGCTACCTGGTAAAATCAGATTAGATACAGTTAGCAGGGCAGTCCTGTCTTTGAGTTTTGTTTCTAATTTGTGTGTTATGTCGACGTATTAAAGCGTGCACACAAACTGTGGCAATATGAACCGCTGGAGTGCTTTGTCTTTAGATTGCTGTATACAAGAAACTACCTTTTAGGGTATTTGCCATCAGACAGAAGTTGACTCAAAAGCAGAGACTATATGCCCCGTGAAACAGATGGCTGCTTTCATAATTTAAAGGTAAGGGAACAAGGGGCCTTGTCATGGCTGCTGTGAAGCGTAAGACGTTCGGGGCATGGTGTCACTCTGGGTGCCGAAGATGTTAATTAGGGAAGGCTGAAGAAGTGTTGGAGCGTAATGGGATTCTGGTGAATAGAAGAGTGATCGAAAACACGGTGAGATTTTGATTAAAGAGGGAAAAATGGTTGTGAGATGAGCATAAAAGAGGTAATGAATAAAATGGCTGAATTGTTAGATTTTCATAATGAGAGGAGGAAGAGGCTTTGTGGACGTTGGTAATCATCATGAACATTACGGGCAGTGATGGATAAATGCCCATTATGCAAGCAAGCGGGAACCTAATTTGAGAGGGATTTAATTAGGTTGCTTCAGCACAAATAACTGCATTATATAAGGATCAAGATGGAGGGGCTCTTCGTATACACCTGTATTGAATACCATTTTATGCAAAACAACAAACAGCTGTCTGCTATTAGGCCTTGCATTGTGTGAGAGATGTGAGTTGCTCTTTTCCTATGCTGTTTATCGTAAGAATAGTGGAAAACTAGGTGAGGGTGGGAAATAATGACCCCTACCACCATTATCCTGTGCATGCTAGATTTATGTTGTAGTCTTTCGCAGGACGTATTAAACCGCTTCTGAAACGTGTGCAGTTGCTCGTTTCTATCTACACCGTGCAAGAGATGACCTTTCTTTAGTCACCATTTCCTTTCCTTTATTACAGCGTGAACAAGAGCTGCCTGGATAAACCACCCTGTCTGACTCATGCTCGGCCAGAAATGGCTGCTAAAACAATCTTCACAACTAAGTCAGACCTAGGTTTTGCATTGGAAACAGAAAATCTTGTTTTCCTATACGCACATTCTGTTTGCATATACTTGTTGCATTGTAGGGATATAGATCCTATCTGCCATAGCACAGATTATTATCGTACTATGGCAGATAATAAGTGGCTAATATTCAACTCCTATGTTATGTAGTGTATATGAAGAGACGGAAATTCAGCAGAGTATACAGTTGAGCTCAAAAGTTAACATACACCTTTAGAATATGCTTATGTTAATTATATTACCAAAATAAGAGGTATCATACAAAATGCATGTAATTATTTAGTACTGACCTCAATAAGATATTTCACAACATGTTTTCATATAGTCTACAAGAGAAACTAGGCTAATAGTTGAATATGTGTTGTTACCTGAATCATCCAAAGTTGGGTTTTTTTTTTGTTGTTGTTCATAAGTACTTTGTTTGGCCAAAAAAATCATTTATTTCTCGCAAATTCTTTGGTTTTTAGCATCTCCAACAGTGACTGTATAACTCATAAGCAGCTATTACAGACTCACTGATGGTCCGGAAGGAAAAACAGTGCTTTAAGATCTGGGGAGTGACAACTTTTGAACAGGATAAAAATGTGTACTTTTTCCTTATTTTGCCTAAATATATATATATATATATATATATATATATATATATATATATATTTGTGTGTGTAGTACTTTACTTCAGAAGCTACAAAAAATACTTTTTGTCTTCCCAGTAGACAAAATAAGT
>JAUCMS010000127.1:11792880-11808137 GCA_032357445.1 Enteromius radiatus | reverse complement strand
AGGTGGTACGAAAAAAAAGTACCTGGAAGCCGGTACAGGTACAACTTTTACACAGTGGAAAACCAAACAGAGCCGAGGCAAGAAATCAAATGAGCCTGTGACATGTTTTGACTCCAGCCCACAAAGAATCGGAATTGAGAAACGAAAAGGACCAAAATCGAAAGGAAGAATCAGAATCCGAATCGTTCAAATCAAAAGATGCCCAACCCTATCAATTGTCAACTAGTGTCGGAGCGGCCTTGATTTCAGAAGGGGCAACTTATTTTATTAAATTAAAAGAAAACTACTGGGAGGATCATTGTATGGTGGTTGTGTGTACACACTCCCAACGCACATTTCAGTTCAAACAGTTTCTCAATTTTGGTGTGTTTCACCTCCCTGAGAAGAAAAATAGAGCTGAGTATCATCAGCATAATAGTGAAAGCTAACACCATGTCTCTTGATAATGTCTCCCAAGGGTAACATGTAAAGCGTAAAAAGCAATGACCCTAGTTTTAGCCTTGAGGTACTCCATATTGCACTTCGGCATTTCCACTAATACCAATAGAGTTTTCTAGTCTATTCGAGAGAATGTTGTGGTCAGTAGTGTTGAATGCAGCGCTGAGATACATTCACGATCAGATGATAGAAGCAGGTTATTTGTGACTCTTATTTGGAGCAGTCTCAGGAGCTCATTTCTCATTGGTTCCCAACAGAAAAGCTCTAAAACGGCAGCTTGGCCAGACTGACTTTGCTCGCGAAATTGAATATAGCGTCACAGGAAGTATGGGCGGGCCCAGGCTACATACATCCATTTATTTTCCAAACTGCTTGTCCTATATAGGGTTGCAGGGCCATGGGAAAATACGTTTAAAAAAAAAAATCTCATTCTCAAATTATCAGTCCTACAAAAATTGGGACTTGAAGGTTTAGAACCATCATGGTTTAACATTCAAAAAGTATTATTAATATGATATTTTATACACTATTTTTGATTTTGCAATTCTGTTCGAATAAAAACTGCCTTTCCTTCTCGTCAAAAATACCACTTAAAGGTGCTCTATGCGATCTTGTTTGACGTCACTTCACGTAAATAAAAAACTAAACAGAGCAAGCTCCCCCCTCCCCCCAGTGTTTCTGTAACTGCTGTGAACGCGCAAAGCGCATTGATACAAAGGGTGGTGCTAACCCAAAAGAGACAGCGATAGAGCGAGCATCAAACTAACATGTCTAAATAAAAAATAAAATTAAAAACTCTCAGATTCATGCTGTACAATCAACTCTGTCTATTATGTGCATGCACATTAAACCCCACTTCTTCTTGCTGATTGGCTGGCCGTAGTTTGTTATTGTTTTGGTGCCCCTATTCTGTGTTTTGGTATTGCAGCCTCTGTGTTGTCTTTCGAGACCGGGTTTTTTCCCAATGTATTCAGAGGGCAGACAGCAAGACGATCAAGGGATTATGCATGTGGTTTGAGATAAAAATGAAATCGAGCTAAAATCCTGCAACATCGCATAGAGCACCTTTAAGTTGCAGAGTTCTGTCTAGATGCCTGCAGAACGTCTGATCTCATTTGCATTTTACGGTTTCATAGTTTGTAACCAGTGGTCTTGTTGCAGGTGTTGATCTTCTTTTCACTCCTCATAATCTCTCCAATGCTCTCAATAATTTTTCCCACCACAGTCACCTCATTAATTACATAAAACATGTTGAAGGCCATGTGAACCAAAAAAAGAGCTACTTAGTATCACGTAAATAACAGAGGCCTGAAACCATGGTTTAATTCAGACTGTTCTAGGTTTCAAATGAATAGTAGAAATATACCATAGAAGTAGAATAAGCTCTTGTTGGCTCAGTTGCATCTCTTCATCTCCATGTATCAGTATCCATAACAGATCTGAATCATGAGTATTTGCTGTATGCAAGTAGGTTTCAGTGCATTGTTGCTTGAATGTTAGTATTAATTAAGCTTAATTTCCATGTGATCAATCAGGTGTCTTGGATGAGGACGTGGTTGTGATCGAAGCGACTCCTGCACCTGCAGTGCCTGCTAGCGAGGAGATCAACGTCACCTCCACGGACAGTGAAGTGGAGATCGTAACCGTTGGAGATGCCTTCAGGTGAGATTTCTCATCAATATGTTCTTGTAACTGGATTTCAGCAAGTGTTGTAATATTTGCAGAGAACAGCTGTTAAACGTCTGGTAATCAGATTTAAAGATCTTCACATGGCATTATATAAAACTCATTTGAACTGCAGTATGAGGTTTACTGTTTATGGCTCTCTGAAGCCTCGAGTAAGGAACTGCTTTGTCCAAATGAGAGGGTACATCTGGGTTTAGACATGAAGTTGGGAATCTCTTTTGTTTTGAAGACATTCCACTGAGCTGTTGTTATAAACCATCATGTCATGTAGTCAATAGCATCATAAATCCTACAGTTATTCTATTTGAGAAAATGGAATCGCTAACAATACTTGATTCGTTGACAAATGACGACTTCGGTTTCCGAAAAACCCAGAAATATGAAAAGGGACAATTTAAAGATGAACCCCATATAATAGTGAATGCCCACCTTTTGCCTTTCTGTGGACCAAAATCGAACAAGAACTTTCTCACATTCTTGCGAAAAGAAGTTCAGTGCCTCCGCTTGAGTGTTGTAAAGATTTCCATTAAGTTCACAGAAGAGCAGAGACTTTGCATGTAGATTTGATTTTTAGTTTGCCGCACCACATATCCATTTAATACACGCTACAGCCTCTGGTATTTTAGCTTGGTTCGGCCAAACTGTGTCAGACGGCGCTCTCAGCAGGCTTCCCCTTTGAAATCTGATAGAAGCTCTAAACTCAATCACATCTGATATGGTTTTGTCCGAACTACGCCCCCTCTTCCCGTTGCTTGATTTGGTTTTGCTGTCCCGCTTCTCTCCTAATTGTTATTGAGGCGTCTGTTCCCAAGCTGAGAATCATCGCTTTATTCTATTACTTTTTTAACTGCTGCCAGAAATAGTGCTGGCCGCCACCACACGCCTGCCAGCAAAGTCATTCAGTTGAGCTCGTCGAATCCCGAACTGTCGTCATCGTAGGCCATGCATTGGAGTTTGACCATGGTGGGGTTGTCTTGAATCATTCAGATGTTAGTGTTGGATGAGTAACTCCTCAGGCTGTTTATTCACTGGCGCATGTTTGCATGTTTTATTCCATAGCATTCACGGAAGCCTGTAAACCTCTGTGACAGCATGAGTGAGGTGAAACACAAGTTTTCACAGTCAGTCAAGCCTAGAGGGATGTTTATTTAACATTCACACAAAGATTGGTAAGTGATTCTGTGGTTGCCAGCTGTAAAGCTATAATGCAATGCTGGCCACCTTAGTAGAGGTTCACAGTGTGCTGGTCTCAGGAAAGCAGGTGGGTCTGTCAGGCACTGATGTGCAGGCATAACATAATACTATAGAAAGACAGCCTTGGTTTGGTCATTTTAGCCATATGTACCCCTTTTAACAATATAATTCAGTTTTTCTTGTATGTTTTAAAATAGAAGTAATAAAATGGGAGAATATACATACAATTACAGTGTGAGACATTCATTGACATAAAACAACATAAGGCACACCAATTCTTCCTCTGTCCTTACAGTTGACGAGGGGCTGTGTATCATTTCTATGCCCCGCCTGCTGGCCATGTGCTTATGTTTGGGTGTAGAAAGTACATCCTGTTAGAGGACCTTAAGGAAGACCGTCTTGACTGCAGATTTTGCTGTCTATGCTTAGGTTGGCCAGCTATATAGTGAGCATTTCTGTAGGTTTGTGTGTGTGTGTGTGTTTAATTAGATTTCTCCTTTCCACTTGCACATTGTTTTCTTTGCACCAGTAAGATCAGTTCCCTCATTTATTTTCCTAAAGGTCATGAGGGCTATTATCCCTCTTCAAATAACAGCACTGGAATGCAGCTGAAATCATGTGGTCCTGCCGTTATATGGCTTCAGTGTGGAGAGTGAGGATGAGAGAGAGATAGAGTGCAGGAATGTGGGCTTGTGTGTTTGTGACTGAATGCTGATCTGCAAGCCGTGTGTCGACTGTGGTTTGGATTGGACTTCACTGAAGGGGGAGGGAGAGGCTTTACAGCTCAGGAAAACATCACGTGGCCAAGGTCAGAGGAAAATAGGGGTCTTTTGTGAGTGCACGTTTGAGCAGTGTGAATAGGTGTAGTTAGCTTTTGCTGTTAGCAAGGCAGATACAGTGATAAGGTGGTCTGTACCGAATGCTTTGTGTGTGTTTGTGTATTGATTTGAGTGCTACTTCTCAAATAACACAGTTAACAAGGCATGTGTGAAGTATCAAATACATAATCCATTTATGAAAGGTTATTTATTTACATTCTATAATGTTAAAAAAACACTATGAACCATTAAGAATATCTTAACTAAATTGCTTTTCTGGCCTTGCTATTCTGTATCAATACTTTAGACTAGTGTGGCACTTTTTCTTCAATTCTGCTATATATTGATTATTATATTATATCATATTATATTATTATTCATTAGCATTTTATCAACATGTAAAATGAGGTTAAAATAGGTTTTACTATTTATAATGATAGACATTTTAGTTTTACAATTTTTTTTTTTATTTGGACAAAAAAAATGTAAATAGAAAATAACAGAATTTGAGAAAAAAATTTTCATAGGCCATAAATCCACCAGGCATCTTCATATTCATTTTAATACATTAAAACATCAGGGTAGATCTAGATCAGGGCCGGTGTCCAGCAGAGTTTAGCTCCTACTTGCCTCAACACACCTGCATGGACGTTTCTAACATGCCTAGTAAGAGTTTGATTAGCTGCTTCACGTGTGTTTGATTAGAGTTGGAGCTAATCTCTAAAGGACACCGGCCCTCCAGTCAACTAAACTAGTCAACCTTATAAATTAAATAGCTGATTGTTGGATGACGAGTTGACTATCCAGATCCATCTCTATAAACATATTTTGAAGAAGGCTCCGCTTTGAAACGTGACTTTCTTCAGAGACCTTCACGCGCCATAACATAGTGCAACAGGGTTATTTGACTAATATTTTTTTCTCCCTGTTCTTTATCTTTTGCAGTCAAATGCCTTCCTCTTGTTCTGCTTTCCTCTCTTCACTCCTCCCTTCCTCTAGTCTAAACTCATGCCTATGGAAAGCATTTCCAGGAACTGGATGTGTGTTATGTAGCGAGAGTGGTCTCATTTAATCTTTCCTATCTCCCTGAGGTGCCTGGGCTTGCAGCAGAATGCTGAGAGTGTTTCTCAGCTGGAGGAGGGGCTCTGGGTGTTTAAGGTCAGCTGGATGAGCAATGAAGCTCTTCCTCTCAAAGATCCTTTGTTTATAGTGCGTATGGAGAGCATGAAGAAATTGCAAATAGATTCAGAAGAGGGGGGTTGGATTTGACTGAAACCCACAACATGCACAAACAGCTGTGACAGACATCGGCTTACGGCAGCGCTACAGACAAATCTGTATGTCTGCGTTATAGATTTTATTAGAGAACCTATCTTCATCTGTTTAAATGATGTTGTTTTCTTGTCTGCAAAAGGTTTCTGAGGCACTGGAATTGAAGATGCTATCTGGTGGTTGCATATGGTCACTTGCTTGGCTGGTGAGCCTCTGAAGCGACTCAGTTTCACCCCTCCCCCATTTCACAACAGCACACTGTCTTTAAATGCAGAAGCTTGCAAAACTCAGCAGACGTCTTCCCACACACACAGGCATTTGACACATTTTTGCATGGACTCCTGGTCTGTTGTTTTGCTTAAAAAAATGGCTGGCTATTAAGGGAATTCAATGAAAAAAATGTCAATACTCCCTTTCAAATTTTGCACAGGGTCCCTCATCTGACCTTTAAGCTGGCTTGTGTTGCTCCTACCTATTGCAAACTTGTGTGAGATGTACAGGAAGAAGAATTCCAATAATATGTTAGCAAACTAGGCACCCTGGACAAAGACCTAAAATTCTTCAAATTCCAAAAGAATTCTTCCTCTTCTCTATCCCTGTTACCCGCCTATCAGTTGTTGTGTTTACAGAGCCCGTCCCAACCATAGATTCAAAATGCCATGCTGGTGTAATTTACAAAATAATCCCAGGCCTGTTTGTGGGTAATTAGCGGCAGGTCTCAGGTGATTTTTCTGGCTTTGCCTGTGATTCTGCCAATTAAAGAGCAGTGTCACACACAGCCTCAGGTATTCCCCAGCACTCACGTCTGATTTGAAAGCTTCCTCAAATTGAGGTCTGGGTTTTTTGGCCATAATTGTAATTGTAGAGATTTCTTTCGTAGTGTTTATCGAATGTAATTTTTAGTATGTAAAATGTAGTGTTCAATCTAGCACGGGTTTATGCATTAACACTCCTATTATAATCCCTGAAGCTGTTAACATTGGATGATGAATAAGTCTTTTATACTTGCATTGCACTTTGTTGTTTATGATGAGAGAATCCACGAGTCAGAATTCAATCAGCATGCACTGAATAACAAAACTTTGTTGTTTCAGCCATCATCTGAATGCCTCTGATTGGTCATTGCGTTCAACATAATCGTGTGATTGGTTATAACGTGGAACACTGGGGAAATTTTTTTTTATTAAAATTGAACTGGTAATTCCTAATATTAATTAGATGGTATTAGTAGCCTGATAATTTAATGATAGTAACCTAATCGTCTTGCTTTCGTCAAAGGCATTAGCCACAGGCAATATCTCTGACTATCATTAATACATCATGCTATTGTCTGTCGGCACAACCCTAGTGGAATTAGTTTGTATGTATGTAGTACCTATTTTATAGGTCTCACAAGAACTTTGCGATATTCTCATGATAGTGATATAATGCGGCGTAACAAATCTCAGAAATAAAAATATTTTAGCTGAGAGTGAGTTTTTTTTAGGCAACCATTATTTTGGAATGTTTAGCCTTATTGTTTCCATGGTGACACGTCATGGCAATAGCGCTGTGTGACACATGGATCGTTTTTATTTCATTTTTCCTTTATTATTATTAATATTCACAAACATACTAACTATATTATGAAATATGTAATAATATTTTCATAATTCATTAAAATAGTTTAATTTCAAATGCTGATTACAAAATGCACCTAGATTTTTTTTATTTTTTTTTATGATTTTGTTGAATAAAATAAAAAATATATTTAAAATAAAAATGTTTCCCTGTATAATTTATCATTGAGGATTTATTTTACAAAAAGTCTAAAAATCCTGTCTCGTCTCATCTCGTGGGATAAGTGTCTCGTCACACCCCTAGTAGATACACAATTTAAAGAGATTTTCCTGTGGTAAATGTTAGACGTTTTAAAATATTCATAATTTCAAGAGTTCTTCAAGTGTTGCGATGGTCAGTGTTTGTTTTTGTATGTTCTGTACTCCTCCCCTCCCCCATTTATGTGTTATTTTTATGGATTTTTTTTATGCATGCAGTTTGCTCTTTTGTTGATCCTAAGGGGAAATTAAAGAAACAGGAATTGTGCATTGTGTTTATAGTGACGTAGAACTTGTGATTTATTTCTTTTGTGTTTGTTTTAATTGTCCTTTGAGTATAATGTTCTGGAGGACGCCTTGGGTTGTTTTTTTGTAATAGCAAGTCCTTTTTGCTCTGAATACTGATGCTGAGAGCACAGTGTTCAATCTGATCTGCTTCCCTAAATGTTTTCAAATGAGCAACAGAATAACAAATCTAATTTAGTATTTTGTTTTTACACAGGCTTTCAGATATTTGAATGTGTAAATGTGAAGTTAGTAGACTAGGTATGTCAGAACATCAATAGATTTGCAAACATTGAAGCTGGCAGAACACCAGAAAAGGTATTTGAATCTGTGTGAATTGATTTGCTTTATGTGATATAAAGAACTTAGTGTAAGTTGTTTACATGACCTACATATTGTTGATTTATTAAGCATAACGGGTGTAAGATGTGTAAATGCACTCGCGGAGACGTTCACAAGGAAACTGACGTTCTGGAGTCACTCCCCTGGTCTCCGGAGAATCCCTCAGCCCTCCAAGCCTGTTGGTAATCATTTTGTTTTGATGTTTTAATGATGCAATCTGTGGTTAACGGGCTCACCAGTGTTAGGTTGGGAGGCAGGGGGCTTCCCTACTCTCCAGACACAGGGGCTTGGGGCCGCTAAATCCCAGCCTGGAGAACAACTCTATTCCCAGGCACACTCTGCTTTACGGCAGCCTGGGCCAGTGTGCCCCTCCTATGGAATCAAATTCGCACAGAGGGCTAGAATTCCACGAGTGATTATAGAATTCCAGAATAATTTATTTGGAATTTTGGAAAACCCCCATGTTGCTTAAAACTCACCAGGGGAAACTAAACTTTACACACAAAACGTTTATAACATTCAGAAACACACTATTAAACATTACAATTTTCACACTGTATTGTATGCTACATTACTAATAGTAAGAAATGTTGTGCAGTTTTGGTAACACACAAGAGACTGAATTTTAGGTTTTGTGTATATGAATATTTTAGATCCAGTTTTGGTCTTTGAGTGGTTCAATTTTGTGGCCTACAATTTTTTTTTTTATTAAATTTAATTTAACAAAAAATGTAAAGCTGCCATTGCTTAATAATTTTCTATAACTCAAAAATCATTGGTTCTCATCGATTCAATTCCCAGAAAATGCATTGAATGCTTTGGACAAAAGTGTCTGCCATATGCATAAATGTAACTATAATATTATTAACTACATTAACTTCCATCTCGACTGGACTTGAAGTTTTGTTTTTATTTATTTTTTTATGTTATGGACATAGCAGTCTTTAATTTTCTATATGGTTACTGGTGATGTTCACATGGTTGACATGGGTAGAGACAGCAGTAGCTAAATTTAGAATTGTTTAAGAGTCACACCTGTTAAATACAGTTTCTGTTCTAACACTTTTGTGAATGCCAATAACACTTAATGTGAGCAAGTAATAATGACTTAACAAGAGAGCTTGATTTACTTGTGAAACAGGAGAAAAATGCAGCTGTTCTAATGCTAAAACAAAAAGCCAGTTGAAGTAATGTTTGGATCAGAATCGAGCATGCAGTGGTTTATTAATTAGTGTTGTAATACCTGTGGTGCCACTCTAATGAAAGCCAATGACATCAGACCTCGACAATGTTGCATTTGAGATTTCTTGCACACAAGCCCCTCCCTTTTCTCCATGCACAAGCCCCTCCACCTCCCTTCACACTGTTTAGACACGGGGGCTCAGGCTTTGAGGAGTGGCCCTCTTTTGGATTCTTGTTCAAACAAAATACTCTCATATTCACAACTCCTTTCATTTTTCCAGAGTTTGCTTTCCTGAAATAAAGTTTTTAAAGATGCTTTCCACTCAAATGTCTTAATCACATGACAGGTTGAGGTGTTTGTTGGTGGTTTAGCTTATTGTTTATCTGTTGATTGTGCGGTTTGTTTCATGCTATGTTATGAAAGATTTTTTTTTTCTTTGTGTTGTGTATTACACTAGTCATAGTTCTGTGTATGTGTGAAATGTGTTATGCTCGCATTGCACTAGTGTGCCATATCTTCTCATAGATTTATAATGTGTGTGTCTGTGTGAAGAGCTCCAGCTCTCGTGTCAGCTGGCTCTTATTTACGTTCCAGCCGATCATTCCAGTAGCTGCTTAAGTTGCTGCTCTAATGCCCTGCTACAGCTCACAAAGAGCAACAAAATCCAGACGACAAACACAGGTCTGCTTCTGTAGGACATCTGCTCTGTCCTCAATCGACCACTTTTCATTACCATGACTGATCATCGGCTCATTGAGTTTTGGCATTGTTTTCAAATAGTTTTACAGTTATGTTAATGTAGAATGTCATCTGTGTATTGTGCAGGCCACGCTCAGTGGGAAGCCATGGCAGGATGCACTGGGGACCCAGCTGTTCCCAGAGCCGAGCTCAGGAGGGACGTGGCCGCCATCGCTTGTCCACCGTCATCCAGCCACTCAGACAAAGCGCTGGAGAGGTTGTAGACCTCACCGTGGACGAGGACGGTGAGGAAACCTGCATTTTTCATTTACACTTAGGGATATACAGATATTAAATTCTATACTTATTTGTCAAAATACATAAAAAATAAAAATAATGTTGACTCAAAACTAAGTACAAAATGTTTAAAATGACTTTAGGCATCACGGCATATATATATATAAATGTTCAATATGAAAAATGGATCCAAATTTTAGAGATGCTACATTGTTAGATTGCATTTAACAGTGATATTAAATTATTAGTGTTTAAAAGATTGACTTTACCTTTGCCATCATTTAAAGCTTACTTAAACTAAATGCAAAAAAGTAGTTGGCAGTGGCACACGTGAGCAATTAATTATTCAATATAGACCCATATTGATAGGTCTGGGTATCGTTCAAAAGATTTCGATACCAATACTTTGAGTTCAATACCAATTTTATGAAATCAGTTTTAACAAAGTTACATTATCTTAAAAAAAAAAAATTCAGCTTGTTGACAATTACACAGACTTAAAGCCTCATCTCCTGAGCCACTGCACAGAAAAACAAAATCCAACACAATGAATCAGTGCAAATTAGTTTTAATAAAGCTCAAAGTTTACACATTTGTTATGCTACATTTAAACTAGTGCATTATTATTTATTCTTATAATAGCCTTATTGTTTTCCCCTTTGAATTTATGTATTTAAATTTTAAGGCATAAAACATTTCTCTTTTAATTAATGAATATTTAATTTTATTGCTGGAAAATAAAGGGGATTTTATATTACAGTTTAAAACACTAAAGAAATGCTGTTTTAATATTTTTTCTGTAGTAGCCTGTTATGTACATTCTACTGAACACATGTCCAATTTTGACGGCTTACCATGAATACCTTTACAGTTCTGTGTGTACATGATAGGACGATAGGTTTACTAATGATCGTTAATAAAATGGTCAAATGCTCTTGAAGTAACCCTTGGAGCAGTTCTGGAGATGTTATTCATGTAGCCTACTGTATTTATGTCCTCATTTAGTGAGACGCAAGACATTAATATCACCTGAAGTGTCATGCACAGGTCGGTTATGCTAGTAAACAAAAGCGTGCATCTGCGCCATACATTAACACAGAGACACGCAGAATTCATATTTTTTTTGCGATTAAATATTGACAAATACTATTAAAATCAGTAGTGTGCACATTTGTGTGTGGCATGTGCATGTTTATGTGTGTGTGTGTGGCAGAACTGTGCCATGCACGATAGAGAAAGCGCAATGTAGAGACAGAAATGATGTGTAGTCATGTAAATGATATAGATACACACTTCTGGTCAAACAAACAGTTGATGGCATGTGATTTCCTACTATAGAAGTCAATGGAGACCAACTAGGCCTGTCACGATAAGAACTTTTTGTTGTGCAATATATTGCCCCATAAAAAATTGTGCTAAGTGATGATATTGTAATTTTAAAGTCATTTTATGCCACTGAATGTGTAATCATAATATACCATCATAATAATGCAAGAAGGCCTACACACTTGCAATTGACAACAAACATTTAATTCTTAAAAATATTTGAATAATATTTAAAGTTAAGTATCAAAATATTAGATACCTTAAAAAACTTGAATCAATAGTATACACAAAACTTTTAGGGATATTTTTTCATCTACAGATTTTTTCCTCTGAAAAGGGTGCGAAGTATTGCTGGAAAGCACAATCCCTATTTAGCAGTCAGATCTCTGTATGTACAAAGGCCTGAACCCTGAAGATCCCTGAACAAGGCCACATCTGCAGATTAAACTTAGTTGTAGAAGGTTTTTAAAAAAATTTAACTAGAACCTCATAACTACACCTTGTTATGTGCAAGAAGCTGCAAAGGACACAGGCACAAGTGGAATGCACTTTTTTTACATTTAAATATAATGGGCGTTATATTGCATCACCAAAAAACTATTCAGGTCATGTACATATATTGTGCGATAAGTCAATATATTGATTCTGGTTCTTCAAAATATCTTCATTTTCGGATGAACTATTCCTTAAAAAAAAAAACAATATCGACAGAGACCTGATATTGTACCAATGCGTTGCATATCACTATTTATTCTATATTTTTCTTTGTGTCTTTTCTCTATAATTCTTTCTCTCAGTTGGTGCTGCTTCTGTCATTACCTTGTAAATTTTAAAAGCTTTTGAAGTAGAGAAGCTGGGGTGTGTGTTTTTTTTATGTTCACCAGCTTCAGGATTGAAATCCACCATTTATCCAGTTTAACAGCAAAACCAAAGGGAGTCAAAGGGGGGAAAGCAACAGGAACTCGACTGGAATTTAATATCCCCTCATTTCAGAACATGAAAAGGCCTTTTGAATATAGTCCGGTCATGACCTCTTCGCATGCTAAAATTCAAATACTCAAAATAAATGAGCTATAACCGCAACTTTTAAAACAACAAAACTGTGTTGCACAACCCTAACAAGTAAAAACAATCTGCTGTCCACTTTTGCTGAGCCCTAAAATTTAGGGAGAGATTATTTTGTGTGTGTCAGCCATTATTTGAAATGTAACTGGTTTGATGAGCGTCTCCCTGGCTCTGTGCTACAGTGATGGTCTTCAGGTCTGGAACATAAAGGAGGGAATGAGAGTTGGATCACCCAGTTCAACACTGTGTGGGTTTGGGAAATATTAGATGTCACATCTAATCTACTCATCTTTCTCTGTGAGCGGTCCTCCCTCTCTGTCTTTGAGCTGTGTCTCTTTGTGAGGGGGAGGAGGAATGAATCTGGTAGATTCGGTTAGTGGTGTTCAGCGCTGTGGATTGCAGCTCAACTGTGTGTTCAGGCCCCGTTAATAATGATTAATCTATATCGTTTCAGCATGCACAGCAGCATAAATAGCCTTCGCAGCTGCACTGCATTCTCTCACAGCCTCAGACTGACGGACACCGAAAGCATCCCTTTTATTGTGTGTAATTGAGTTTAATTCTGATTTCATTTGCAGACAACATAATGAAGTCTGTCTGTTATGCAATCAGCCACTGGTCCCAAAGATTCAGATAGAACTGCAATAGGAACCAATTAAACTGCCATGCTGGATAAGGAAATAAAATATGTGTAGTGTTATCTCATTAATCTGTGATATGCTCCCCAATCTCGAGGTTTGTTAAAGGAAAACTCATTTACATTGTTTTGTTTGATTTACTGTCATAAAGTATCTCTTTGTTTGTCTTTGGGGTCTGTAGCTGGTGGGGACGTAAAAGAACAGGCTGAGATATGATTGCATTTGCATTTCTTTTGATGGAGTGAGAAATTAATTTGCAAGGAAAAAGAAGATGGATTACTCGCAATGGAAATGTTAATGAGTAGCTATCCTCATGGGCCACTTCGTGAATAGTGTGTGAGTGTGAAAATGCACATGCATGCTCACACTGATGTTCTAGAGCTGGAGGAAACCATCTGTTGCCAGTTGCAACAAATGTCTTTTAGTAAAGAAGACTCTTATTACAAATATCTTTATAGTTATTTTTGAAGGTGTGCTGCAGCTAAGTAGTTAAAAGTGTTTATGCTCTGGAGGTACAATTTATTTGCTTTATTTACAATAAAACATTTAAATCAATTAAAAAAAAGTTAAGTCAATAATTTAAATTCTATAAGTGAATTTAGGCAGTATAATGTACAGTTTGAAAATACATTACTGTTAAAAAATGTGGGGTCAGTATATTCTATCATTTATTTTTTATTTGTGATAATGAATATTTTTAGACATTTGTAAAAAATTGTTTCTTGAGCACCCCATCAGCTTAGAAGTATGACTTCAACATATTAGAAGGACCATATGGCATTGAAGGAGTAATGGCTGCTGATATATTTCACAATATTAGTGTTTTTCCTGTGTTTTTGGTCAAATAAATGCAGGCTCAGTGAGCATAAGAGAATTTTTTTTCAAAAACATTTGCTATTTTAACAGTATTATTAAATTAGATTGAATTAAATGATGGCAAAGCTAATCTAAGGGGAAATGAAAATGCACATTTATACCTATTATTATTGTTAACCAGCACTGCAAAAATGGCATTCTATTTAGTGACCAAAAAAACGTATATTATTCATCACTATTCAGAAGTTTTACCATTTGTGTGTATGTGTCTTTATATATGCTGATCTATCTTCAGATCTCTCAGTTGTGCCAACCACTTCTGACAGCACACATCCACAGCCGGTCAGTTCTTCTTCCTCTTCCCATAATGCCAGTACCTCAGAATCGCCACAGGAGGGTCCTGGTCCCTCCAGTAGCTGCTCAGCGGCCGCCCCTGATAGCACACTGGCTGCTCAGAGCCACGGTGGAGTACCAGGACACAGCACCACCAACACCACTGCCACCGAAGGTAAACTCTCAAGATGCTGCTGTCCAATAATCGACACTGACATTGATTAGTGACTTACTTTTATCGGTTTTTAACTGTATGTCTTTATCACCCTATCAGATGACAGCAGAAGAAGCTTGTCTGGTGAGAATGGAGGTGTGGCGATGCCCAGGTTACCCTCTTGTTGCCCCCAGCACTCTCCCTGCAGCGGGCCATCTTCAGGGCACCTCTCCATGGGGCACACCCACTCAGGGTGCATGCAGGCTGGGGCGACACAGCAGTCTGGCTCCCAGCACTCCCATGGTCACTCGCACCACTTCCACCACCACCACCACACCACAACGGTCCCTTCTTCCTTAGCCTTCCCAGAGTCCAGCTGCCCTCTGGAGAGGCCCACTGCCATGCCTGCTCCCTGTGGAGGGGTGAGCAGCAGTAACCAGTACCATGATCAGGTACCTTAATAACTGCATGACAGCTTCTTAAAAACCCTGTATTGTCAGTGTTGGAAAAGGCAAGGATAATATAAGCTTCTGTATCAGTTATAAGTTTTCTTGTCTTCTTTGTTCATTGTGTGTATGAATGAACCCTTTTTTGCTTCATAAATTGAGGGGGGAGACTATTTTGCTACATAAATTGAAGGAAAAAATCGAAATAATATGTTTGCTGTTTGAAGCATAATGTCTGTGTTGTTGACAACACCGTCTGTTTTTCATTTTACGCATGGATTGCATTTAACAGCATATGTTTTTGTTTGGAGTTAGTTAAGATTCTGCCTTCTTGAAGTACTAAATCACCCTTCATGTTTTGATTAGTGATCGACCGATATTGATTTTTTTATTACCGATACCAATTATTTGCTTGCTTACGTGCCCGATAACCGATATTCATAACCGATATTTTTTTACTATTATACTT
>JAUCMS010000127.1:11754701-11781359 GCA_032357445.1 Enteromius radiatus | reverse complement strand
ATGTTTCTAAAAATTCTTAAATGTCCTAAATTAGCAAAGGTCTAGTCCTGGCTTAATCTAATTCCTATCCAGGAAACTGGCCCTTTAACTCTTGGCAAGTTGGAAAATGAGCCTATTTTCAAAAAAGTGGTGTGTTCCTTTAATGTGTCCTTGCTAAATAAGTATTAGTTAATTATTAAAGTGCCCCTATTATGGGTTATGAAAGGTTAATATTTTCACACTCGTTTTCTTATAATATGCATTTATTTTTACCTTATTTGTTCAGTAACTCTCAAACGATTGATTCAACATTCATTTTTTAAACCCCTCCAGTGATTGGTCAATTTCTCTTAAAGCAGTGTTTGTTTTGTAGCTTCTCTAGCGACATCTAGTGGCAAAGAATGAATTTGAATTTTTTCTTTATTCAGACCAACTTAAAAAGACCAACAAGTGGGCGGGCAATATGCTAATGTTTAATTTTGAAACAACTAATTTCAATATTCCAGAGTAGACTCTTTCTTTTGAGAGACAATAACTTTATACATGGTACACTTTCAGATTTAAAATGTTGCAGGATGTTTTAATTCACTTAGAGCTGTGTTACACATTGCATGAAAAATCATTTTGCACTTTAAAAAACATTACTTTAAAATGTATTCTATACTTTATATATTATATTTATATGACAAGCTGTGTTCTCTCCTATATTGAATGAGAAAGCGCAGCTTAAACTGTCTGCTAAATAACTCTTTTATAGTTCCATAAAATATAAATCATTCAGCTTTAGAATATGTGCGATACAATTTTTCCTTTGTGAGTGAACTATTTCTTTCTGTAGAGCATTATACACTCACAGTAGTAAACAGCTTACATAATACTTTCTAAAAAAAAAAAAAAAAAAAAAAATTGCAGTGCATCATGCATATCCTCACAGTTTGCCCATGAATTGACCATTTAGTTTGATAACTAACCCCACAACACAGCCCTACAACAACCGTTTTAGAGTAAAGACTGAATTTTAGAGTACAGTGATCTTGAAGCCCTTCACTCATACAGACACTTTATTATTAAACACCCAATACAAGTGCAGAAGAGAGACAGACACACAAAGGATCTGTGTCACATGAGAGATTTTTGTCCAGTCATCAGGCATTTAGGCATCCCAAAGGCACAGAGGGGAGGGTTACACAGAGCTGGAAGAATTGTTGGGGAGCTTTTAACATCAATAATTGAGGAGATTTCCAGCAAGCATCGGAGCAGAATTAGTGCTACAGGACAGTAGTGAGCTACAAAGCACGATAAAGATAAACTGCACTTTCACAGAGACTTGCTGCCAACAGTCAGGGATCACTGAAATATCAGCCTCTAGAGCTCGGCATTACCTGAGGGTCACTGTGACTCTGTGAAAAGATTTACTGCACAGAGTATATTTCTTAAATACTTGCACTGGGTAAATTACTTAAAGATAGGATTAAGTGATTACTGTAAAACCACTGTTAAAATATCAGGAACTTAAATTATTAAACATGTTTCTGTTCTACATAAGCATATAAACAATTAAAGGCTTTGAGGATTGGAACTTTAAATAATCATTTTTAAAAAAATGATTGCGAGTCATTTACATGTTGAGTCAATGCAAAGACGCAATTAGACATCCTGCAGCAGGATTCGCACGAATAAGCGGCGTGTTTCTAACGATTTTTCCTACCTTATCAGATTTTGCTACCTCCTATGGAAAAATGGGTAGCACAATTTGATATCAGAAAATGCTACCTGTTAAATTATGTTTTTATTAATATCTACACCTCAAACAACCCTAAACCTACCCTTACTATTAATGCAAATATAGTAATTATGAATGCAATATTGAGGTGCGCGTGCGTGGTGAGAGTAAGTAGGACGGATTCACGGGTAGGATGAATTTATAGAACACCTGCTTTACACTGCACGCATAAACAGGGCATATTCAGAACAGGAGCGTGTGCCGATTGTGCTTTCATTCTGGCAGCTTGTACTGCAGGCTGTTGACAACCATCTTTCTGTCTTAGTTCTTCTCCGAACACTGTGTGCCATGTGCTTTGATTTATGTCATTTCTACGCGCTGTTGCGCCGCCCCTGCGTGAAAGCTCTCATCCGTTAACATGGGCGGCAGAAAAAATACGTGCAGCTGACGCGTGCAGTGTGAAACCGGCGTAAACTCGACATGTTCAAGCGTCCAACTACACGCGAAATATAATAGCGAAATATATTCGCCCAAGTCACCTCAGGTGTGAACACACTTTTAGCAAAGAGGGATTTGAGAAAATGATTGGCACACTGGACAAGTATAATTATGTTACATCCTGCTAAAATGTTTTGGGACAACATGTAAAAATATTAAAATGGTATTTGTTTTATTTATCTGTACTTTTGACTTTTTGATTTTAATTTAAAAAATAATTTAATGTAATTTAATTCAGTAATGTAAAGATTTTACTGTTATTTAATTTTGTACAATTTAGTTTCAATTTGTTGTTGCTAGATTGCAGTGTATACTGTATCTCAGTTGAGAAATACTGATTTCAGCATTATTAGTAATCTGTATGTGCGTTTTCCTTGATAAGTCAAACCACTTATATATCGTATCGCAATCACAAATCGCAATTTTGACCTTAATAATCGCAATCGCACATTTTTCCCAAATCGTGCAGCCCTAGTTTTCAGCTGCCACTGTTGCAGAACTTTCAGATTTGGTGCTCAAAAAACATTTCCTGTTCATTTTTTTCTTTTTTAAATTATGCTGCTTAAATTTTGTGGAAGACGTGATGATTTCTTTTCAGGATACTTTGATATGTTTAAAGAAATCTGTTGTTACAATACAAGTCTTTACTGTCACTTGACAGCATGACACTGAACACTCCTGGGAAGTTACTAGTCCTGACCTGATCGATCTGGTCTTGCTGACCACGGTACACAGTTTCCGGGTCAGAGGGCGGCCTCAGATGGAACTCTGAGTCGCAGAAGTTTCCATCTCCGTCGACATTATGCAGACTTTCCCAAACCACCTTCTCCTCAGTGAGAAACCCCTGATCCGTTACCAGCAAGTACAGCTGGGCCTGAGGAACACAGAAAGAGCGTTTACCAAAACATGTAGCAACCTCACAGCTCTCGTCCATCAATCTTTCAACACTCCCAGACCAAGCAGCAGTGGTGTCATGTTCTGAAGTGTGTACATGAGGATCATGGAAGAGTTTTATCTGTGGGTGAAGTGTGTCCTGCTGTTACAGAACAGCTCCACTTCCTCCAGATAACAGACTGAGACTTTACAGCCTTGCTGATAATAAGACAGTTGAGGGTTACAAAGAGAGTAAACATTCATTACCCCTTCTCTAAATTTAAATAAATAGAAACACATATAGAGTGATTTTGAAAGTTTTATGATAATATTTTAAGAGGTTTCTGAAACATTGCATTGTATTTTCAGATGCTATAATTTGTGGTGGTTTTATATGGGATAAATGACTGCAGTAGCCTGACATGACTCAACAAACCAGTATTCCACAAAAAAAAAGAAATATATATATATATATATATATATATTACTGTATATTAGATTATCTGCATAGGTTTCTGTTAGACCTTGACTTTTCCAATATGCAAAATCATGGTAATTAGAAATAGCACAATCTAGGTACATCATATCTGTAGTCCTCTCATTAGAATATTAAAGTTCTGTTTTTGGCCACTGGGGGGCTCCAACATACAGCATTCCTCTATAGACATAGAAACTAATGTACTTTGCTTATTGGAGTGCTTTTTCACAGCAGCACAGAGACATCTTTTGGCATCCAACATCTCAAATAAAATTGTATGTCAACACACCTTAAATTTGGTCATGGTGCTGAAGTGATTGTTCCTGAAGAAGACGCACAGTTCTCCTTCTTGTACAGTTGAAGTGAGTTCACACAGGCCGTGGTATGTCAGCTGAGTAGCCGTGCTGTTCAGAAACTGCTCTGCCACAAAACCTGGGAAAGAAAGAAAGCAAAATACACAATACAATACAGACACAAATATTTAGCATCTTGATTCCCTAATTCTCCTAAGAGCATAGCAATGTCCGATTTGTAACCAAGTCAATTCTTGGAGTTTAATCTTTTCAATGAATCAGTTGATTTTTGTTCACAAAACTGTTCTGAATGATTCATTCACGATAACAGTCCACTGGAGGTGGCAATTACCAATGGCTTGAAATTTAGTCTCATATAACTTCTGAAGACTTGGTATCATATGGAGTCATATGGACAAATTTTAGGATACTTTTTTGAAGTGTTAAAGTGTCATCATCCATTCAGTGTATCTTGAAAATTTTGTAGACAGAATAATGCAAGTCAAAGAAAAATTTTTGGGTGAACTAATCCTTTAAACACACACTGTCTGAAACACAAAAATCACACGGTCTGACACAGACAGGCTCATACTCACTGGTACAAACAGAAACTGAGACAGAAAAAGTGCATTCTGATAGATGCTTACAGAAAAAGCAAAAAAAAAAAAAAAAAAGATGGCGAGGGAGATATATTTAGACACAAACGCAGTGAGAGGGACAAAGCGTTTCAGACAGCTAAAAACTGTGAAAAGGAGGAGGGTGCTTAAATGACTCTGATAGTTGTTTATTTGCATGCAATGGGGAAAACACTATTCAGGGCATGGTTTAATAAATCTAAATGTATAGAAGCCTGGCAAAGAGTGAACTTGAAACACTACAATTTCGTTACGTATGGCCAGCATTTGCAGTCTGCATGAATGTGTGAAAGAAAAGGAGAAGACAGATAAAAACATTGAATACCCACCTTCCCCGGCCAGCTCGCTGTTGTCTGACTGCTTACAGCTGATTATTTTCTCTACCAACTGGTTATAGCTACAGTTCCCCACAGCCTTAACTATATCAGCCATCTACAGAGAGCATGATTAAAAAAAAGAAAGAAAGAAAGAAAGATAATATACTGGTCAAAATATTAGCATACGTGTTAACATTTCACACAGATGATTTTTTAGAAGGGCATCAATTTAAGGATGTGTTAATTTACTAGTTAATTTCATTTAAACAGCACATTATTAACAGTTGAACTGGTTTTAATGCGAAATGACATCAACCATGACACACACTGAATGATATGCTTAAAAATAATTACTGGCAAACTTCATCAAATCATGTGTTGTGGACTGTAGCCAAGTAATGAGCTTGTGGTGAATCACATGGAACTAAAACCAACTATATAAACATTCTAAAGACAATTTTTGTAATATCTTTTCAACTTATAAGTCTGCCAAAATAATTTAAATGTAATGTAATGTAATTATGATACTGTAATGTAATACTGCACAATTACTTCCAATTTGACAAAGCAGTGTATATATTTTTCTTAGAACAAGCAAAATAATCTTATTTCAAACAGAAAACAAGATTATTTTGCTTACCGCATATTTTTAGATATTTTGACTGGAATCAAGACAAAAACAACCTAGGCTAGAAAAGCATTTTTTGCAGTGCATGCTCAGTGCATATCATGTATTTGTGAAACTGAGCATGGAACTACTGTAAAGTGATATTTTAAAATTAAAGTCTTTAAATTGTAAAAGGATGTGAATGAGGATGCTGACCTGTGGGTCAACCAGCCACCCGTGGTAGAGCGGGATGTCCAGCAGGTCAAAGACGATGCACTCAGGTGTGTATTCAAACACTCGGACACCTGTAAACTTAACATTTACATCCAGACCTGTCTGCAGCTTATGCAGCACTGCCATAGCGTCACTCATATTCTAGAGAAAGAGAGAGCAAAGAAATACAGAAAAAATTAAAACTTTCAACACATGCACACATTTTTGTAGAATGTCACACCCAATTGTCTTACTGCTCCGAGCAGGAAAAATCTCATAACTCTAGACCAGTGACTAAAGCGCTCTAAACACCACAGTTCACCTCCTTTACTTCCTGTCTTTCTGTTTTGACCATAATGACCCTCCACTGACTCTCAAAAAAGCCCAGCTGCAGGCTCACAAACACAAGCCACTGCAAGGCTACAAACGCAGTTAAACCGATAAGAGTGTGAACATACGCGTGTTTGATATTACGTTCCAGGCCCTATGATAATAATAATCTGTCCGGCTCTCACTTTTAAGGACTCACAGTATGACCATCTGTTACGTTGATCGGTCACAGCTCACAAAATGAGTGTGTGTGGACAGTTGTTGGGATTAAAGCTCATAACACAACTCAACCATGTAACAGCAACATTATATATCATAAACCATGAATCCCTGGAAACCAGTGAGATTATTTTTGCCCTTCTGTAGATTTCTCTCTCACTCTTTCTGCCCTGGACATGTTCCATTGGTTTCCACTGCAAAAAATGCTTTAAGACTAGATTTTTGTCTTGTTTCCAGCCAATATATCTTAAAATTCTCAAATCAAGAAGGATTTTCTAGAAAAGAAAAAATACTGTCTTGTTTTCAGAAAAAAAAATAGCTAAAATTAAGTGAGTTTTTACTTGAAAGAAGCAAAATAATCTGCCAATGGGGCAAGCAAAATAATCTTGTTTTCTATTTGAAATAAGAGTATTTTGCTTATCCCACTGGCAGATTACTTTTGCTTGTTCTAAGCAAAAAGACTTGGTCTGAATACTTGGGACCATGTGATATTTCAGTTTTTCTTTTTTAATAAATCTGCAAAAATGTGTACAATTCTGTGTTTTCTGTCAATATGGGATGCTGTGTCTACATTAATGAGGAAATTGGATGATTTTAGCAAACGGCTGCAATATAACAAAGAGTGAGAAATTTAAGGGGATCTGAATACTTTCCGTACCCACTGTGTATACCATTACAGTATTTCGAATTAGATTTTTATATCTTAAGTTTTCATTTAATTTGAATTCATTATTGTAACAATAACACTTTTTCTGAATGTAAATGTTTTACAAAAGTATTAAGTAAAGGCAGTTAAGAGCCATCCTAAATTGTAAATATAGCTAATGGTGTCACAAAACGTATTATTACTTCGTTCATAATATAAGACAGACATTCATATTGTAAATACAGGCTCAAGATTTCAGATGAATTTTACTAGCTCCTAAAATCATTTTCAATTTGGCTGCATTCACACAGTCAGTATTTGTATAGCAAATTGACTCTCAAATTGTCTTGTCAATCTTATGTCTTATTGTCTTATCGTTCTTATGGTGATAATCTTGATGAATGCCTATAACAATAAATATAAATAACTATGTATGTTTCCGTCCACCTATTTTTATGCACATTTTGGAAAAGCGCATTAAAAAACACTGGATGAAAATTCCAAGATGCACAGAAATTTTAAAACTACACATTGTGCACTCAATTGAGTAGGATAAACTTTTTATTTAATGAGAAAAAATGTGCACAAACTATGATAGAAATACAATTACCAAATAAATTTCACCATGCACACCAAAAAAAGTCATGTGACTTTCCACAATGAGATGGGAAAACTTGACTAACCAGCAGACTGATCTCGTTACACAGCCTGAGCAAAGTCTGTCATCAAAGTATTTCTAAATAATTGTCTTATTTGCAAATGTTTTATTTAGTTGAAAGTTAAATTTGCATCTTTGCATGGAAACATAGTGACAAATAATAATAGTAAACATTTTTTATGTCTTCAACTATTGCCATCCTGTCTTCATCCTCTCAGATGTGTGCTATAAAACACATTAACAGAAAAAAATGTAATCTCAGATGGTCACTTCTATTCTAGACACCTGTCAATCTTTGTTAGACCCAAACTGTATTTAGCACTCCAAACAAGACAGTCATATTCTAACACTGAATGAGCACAGCCTTCATCTCACCTTGACTCTAATCAGAATAATGCAGGTCATCATCTCGCAGCTCGATACCAAAGTATGATGTTTCCAAAACAAAACTAGACACCTTCAGAAAGCTGCTGAGTCATGAGTCCCTGCTCTCCTGGAAGACGGGCCAGGATGAACCAGTGTGGCACAGGCTGACCTGATGGCCAGTGGGTGGATGAGAGCATGTAGAAGTGGCACCAGGCGTTAGAGCGTTAGAGGTTTGACAGATCGGCCAAGACCCATCCACCCACAGCTCCCATTCAGTCCCGTTGAGCCTGGCACCGGTTCCAACCCACACCCACACCCAGCCTGCGTGTGGCCCGGCTCGATCCCAGTGTCCCTGCCAGCGTTTCTGAACCACTCTACTGCCCTGACCCACTTTCTTCAGCTCTATTATACTCGCTACAGTCCAGAGATACTCACTGAGATTTCTATAAAAGCTTTAATACAATCAGAACATCTCTTAGACTGGAAAGCATCTGATGAACACAGTCAAACCTGAGTGATGTTATTGTGCACAGTTTGCACAGGCTAAACACACTAAGATCAACACAGCGAGCAGAGAGGCCCTTTGAAGTTCTTCCGGACCTTTGTGTGTGTGTCTCTCCCACCCCCCATGAATGAAGCTCAGCTAAACTTGAAACAGTCTTGGAAATAAAACACAAGCTACCTTATAAAAATCAAAACACAAGAACAAAGTTACATCTCATAAAGAAGAAAAGGAAGAGCAAGAAAGGAGCATGAATCCAGTCAGCCTCCACCTGCTCCAATAAACAAGAACACACATTGGGGAAAAACACTTCAATCTTCATCATCACTTCCTCAAGCTCACATACAAAAATAGACTTGACTTTGAAGTGCTGGGAAGTTAGGTATTTCAAAATGAATATGTTGTAATGGCAATTAAAATATTCTCACATTATCAATATTTTACTACATAAATGAAATAATAAACTTTTAGCAATATATTTAACTGGGGGAGTCATTAATGCAATGTTATGTTCAAATACAGATTTTTTTTAAAATAGAAAAACATTTGTAGCATTAGAAATGTCTTTGTACATCCTTGCTGAGAAAATTATTATATATATATATATATATATTAAAAAAATATCTTACTGACCACAAACTTTTGAACAGTCGTGTATGTTTTTTTTCCCCCTAGAATGATGCGGTTACAGCATCTGTGTATCCACTGTGGGGGGAAAAAAACAACTCCTGTACACATCTATACACTGAAGAAAACATGGATTATCATACGTTTACTTCAAATTCAAAAAAATATATTTTCTGCCTCATCCTGTGATAAGAAATTGTTGATTAGTTCAAACACTTGACTAATTTTGTTGAGTTTAAAGAAAAACAAAATATGAACTGTGATTTCAGTTTGATTTCACTTCAACCCTAGTCTGAGGATCCTTAAATCAAGGATCTCATTCCTAATCGGCATATATTTGTTCTTGTTTTAAGCATAAACTCAATTAATCTTGTTCAATTTCTCATGTAAAGATTTTATTAGATATTTTTATTGGCAAAAAACCTTGAGAAAGATATGCAACACTGAAACATTTCATGCCATGACTTTATGTTTAAGGCCCGGTTTTAAAGACAGGGCTTAGACTAAACCAGGATTAGACTATAATTAATATAATAGTTATTATAATGTTTATGAAGTTGAACATAAAAAACATTACTGGTGTGCATCCTAAGAGAAAAGAACAGTACTGATATATTTTAAGATAAATCGGTGCAGGTTTCTTTGAGTTGGAACAGCTCAGACTTACATTTTAGTCTAGGATTAAGCTTGAGCCTTGTCTGTAAAAACCACGTTTAAGACTTTCTGCTCTGGTTTAAGATTTTTTAAGGTCTTAACTTCTGGTTGAAGACTTGGGAGTGAAATATGTACGCTGTGTTGTTCTGGGCAAGCTTTGTGTGGTATACCCAACCTATATATATATGAAACACTCTAAACAAGCTAATAAACTGCAGTGGTCCCTGTTATGCATCCCTACAACACACTGTGTGAGGAGAAATGAGGCGTCTCTTTTACCCTATCTCCTTACATGTCAAATTCTGTAGAGCACACAATTCATACTCTCTCTCAGTGCAACACAATGATGATATTCACTCCTGCCGTTATATAAACAGTTGGATCCAGACTGGAATGGACCAGTTCTCACAATTCCTTTAATTCAATGGCAATTCCATGCTTCCTTGTCCTTATTTCCTGTTGGAATGGATGGGTGCTGATCTAGATGACTACCACAGCTTGTTTCCTAAAGGAACTATAATGCCTCAGAGCTAATAACAATAATGGGCTGTTTAATGACAGAGAACTAAGCCATGCTCAATACAAGAACAAAGGGATGTTTAAGGAAGAGAATGCGAGAATATGAATCATATCTCTCTCTCCGAAAGTCTACATGTGTCTCAGCTAATGTTTTCTCCTCTTTCAGAGCCTTGAGCCTCACCTTCCTCTCCTCGTTCTCGCTGTAAACGCCACAACATCACACAAGCACACAGAGAGCTATGTAAACAAACTGGCTATCTTCAATAGACTCGTGTTCTGTGAGTCACCAGCAAGACTGCTGTGGCTTTTACCTGTTCATAGTTCAGCCGCTGAGCCTCCGAGATCTCTTTTGGCTTGGCTTCAAGGATATAGTCTCCTGTTGTGAAGGAGCAAATGTAAGAAAGAAAAAGAAAAGGAGGGTTAAGGAAAATATCTGAGAGACAGTGCACTTATGAAAAACACATGCTCACAGGAGACATCAGTCTCCTCTTCACGCTGTTGTAATTAACAAACTGTCTATATACGCCAGTAAACCAAAAGCAGTAGATATTTACAACCCCCATCTTTCTGTGTTTAAAGCTTTACACAACTGGTTATTTAAAGTGCACTTTTTCTTTTTTGGACTTTCAGTGAACAGACTACTCACGCTATTTCAAAATACAAAACATCATAGAATTGTGCTTACATTTGAATTCGATCTGCTGTTCATTGTCAATTTGTGTAGCTATGTTTCAGAGGGTTGTGTGCAAACAAAGTCCATTTGAAGGAATCCATTGTGTTTATGACGGAATGGCTTTTCCAATCAATGAATGTCTCTTATTTAGAAGCTGGGACTATCTTGCCATAGTACAGTTTTTTCCCCATTTATAAGCATGTACTTTATTTTTTATTATTTATTCTATTATTTTTATGGTATTAAGTAGTATTTCTTACTTTGCTATTCAGTATTTTTTATATTTCTATATTTATATAAATTTTAATATTATTATTATTATTATGTAGCTATACTGATACAATTTCGTCCAAACCGCGCAGACCTATGAACAAGCTTCTTCTTTAAATCGTATTTTAAAAATATCCCAATCATTTTCAACTCAACACACAAAGTTTAAGAATTCAATTCAATGTTTAGTTTGACCTCTATGCAAATTTACCATTGTCCTCCGTTTATTGTCCTGTCCGATCGGACTCTCCTACAGATCAGTGAAGGGGGAGCAGAGGGAGCAGAGGGGGCATCGTTGGCTTCCAACATGCTGGCAGACATGAGAATATCTGACCCTGGGTTTTGCTCTAATACCGAACCACCTGTCATCCGCCTCATTAATATTCTGTACACACATACAGCTCTAGGTACAGGAGTACTGCTCAGCTGTACTGACCATTAAATCAAGGCCAAATCACAGTAAATAATCCACTCCATTACGGAAAAGTCTATTGCTATTGATTCCCAGATACCTGCCGCTGTTCAAAGCTTTCCAGTGACTTGTCATTGCACTAATAATTTTGCGACACTAAATTATGCGGTTGCACCTGCCATAGACTATAGTTCAAAACAAACGAGTTCAGAATGCCAGAGGAAGCCTAGTTGTTTGTGCTCTGACAAAGCACGAACATATGAGAGAGAAGCGTGAAGCTCTGCGTTTTTATTTTCAGCCCACTCCCTCAGACTCCAGCTTCCTCTGATTGGTGCCAAGAATGTAGCCCAGCACAGGCAGGTTCATTTGGGCTACTTTCACTTATTTCTGCTCCGCAAAAACCCTCCGTTCCAACTCCCGCCATCTTTTTCAGCTCCTCTGCAGGTGATCTCTTCCTCAGTCAATCCCTTTGTCTCTCCCAGTCTAATGAGAATCCATTAAAAAGGTTTAGTAATTGCTTGTACTGCTTTACAAACGAGTAATACATAGAGTTACATAGAGTTTTTACTCTATCACATCAAAATGTAAAGGACTGGTTCAAACCAGTATGACTATACTCCTTCTGGGGAACACAAATAAGAATCGTACTGGTTGCAATTTATCATACAAATTAGCCGGCACAAAGATGATGTTTTAAACTTACTATAATCATATTAGTGCTCCATAAGAAGTCATGTCTTATATTAAAAATGTGGTGTGTATGCATCACAGCAGACATTTACTGAATAATGACTTTGATTTGTGTCTGTCTTTCCCACAAAAAGCTTTCATCAGAAGACTTGGAATACAATACACAAGTAATATGTCAACTTTTATGACACTTTTATGGCGATTGTCCATACTTTTTGAATCTGGAAAATCTCAGTCTCCATTCACAATAATTGCACTAAAAAGAGCAAACTGCAGTTCTTTAAAAAGCTTGAAGATCTAGGATTTTAAGACAAAACAAAACTTCACCGGGTCTTAGCATTTAATTCTTCAATTATATATTATTGTTTGAATGATGAACAATTCATTAATGAAACCAAAAACATTAAGCTCATTAGGCTCTGGCTAAATAGTTTTGATGCTAATAAAATACTGTACACTTTGATCAAGAACTGCTTGGGTTACTTGGATACATACTACAGCATTCCACATTAAATGAACAGTAACTGAAATGCATGTCTTGATCAAATCAGAAAAGACTGTGCAGTCTCCAAGAGTTTGTTCATGGGCTACTGACTTTGCCTGGAAATGAAACACTATAACAGTGCTGTAAAGTACAGCAGATAGACAGCGAGATAGATGCTGCCTAATGGAGTTAAACAGCTTACTGCACCTAGGGAAGAGAAAAGCAATTTACAGATGCCTGTGTAGCTAACCATGGATGTCTCATAGAGCGTAAGTGAGCAAATGTGAATATACGCCACTGAATAAACGCAGCTCAAAGCTATGATGGGAGTACCTCAGAAGTAACATGCAGAAGGTCAAACGAGAAACAGTAAATGTAAAAAGTGCCCAGCTGGCACACTCTTCATCTGACACGGTTTGTATCCTAGGGGATTTTTGTGTCCTATATGTCAGGCATGCTTTAGATCACATGGATGGCCATCCTCACAAACAGCTCAGCAATAAGAGGAATACTTTAGAGTGGTCTCTAGGCAGACAGCTGGGAACGGGGTGTGTTGAATGGCCTCAAGCATGTTCAGCGTAGTCAAGTTTTCCAAGCCAAACTGACCTCACAGTTACTGCAAGTGTTTCCAACCTGAAGCTGCTTTACACACATCACATTACACATTGTATATTTTATTGCATGTTTAATCAAGAATGGGGCTGAAATAAGATAATTTTAATTTTAATAATAAGATAATTTTATATCCAGAGTTTGGTTCCAAAATGCGATTTTTTTTTTAACGAGTTTGAGTTTCTGCCAGATTTTGATTTGTATCTGATTGCTATTGAAAAGTCATTTTTTTCATTTGCTGAAAATGCATAAATAAACAAACGAAAAAAATTAGGGCTATATGAATAATCGCATGCGACTTTCATGTGCATCTTGTTAGAAAAGCCGGTTCTGTGATCTCCTTCATGTGCTTTCAGTTTCAGATGTAGCACATTTAATACACAGAGCCTTAGATTACTAACAAGCTATGCAATATTGCATTCATAATCACGCAATATCACGAAATATTTAGTAATGGCACTAAATGTATGTTTTTGTTATATACAGGCAGTGTATAGCACTAGTGAAATAAATGAATGTAACATGGTAAAGATGAAAGCACTTACGGAAGTTGAGTTTAAGAATAATTTCTCTGGTCTAAAGTGATTAATTTAAAGCATTAACACAATGACCTATTTAATTCATTAAAAAAAAAAGGTGTAGGCTAATGGATTTACTGCAAAAACATATATATATATATATATATATATATAAAATAAAACTTTGAAAATTAAAATCTGTATTGTAATTTTTGATGTTGTTATAACCTAAATGCTATGTGTAAGTTCAAAACAGAAAATAGTGGTTTTCATCTTGTCACTTTCTTGGTAAAGAAACAAATTTTTACTCAAATTAAGCTAAATGGATTGATAGCATTTTGGAACCAAAGTCTTCATATATTCTACATGCTTACTGGATATAAAACGATTCAATCAATTTCATTTAAAAAAAATGGAAGAGCATTTGATAGACGACAATGATGATGTAATAACAATGATGGTAGAGCAGCAGCAATGAAAACAACAACAATTCTCCTTCCTGCTTATATTTCAGCTTATCTAATATATCCTGTATATTTTATGTTATTTGTTACTGCCCTCTTGCCCAGGTCACTCTTGTAAAAAGGTGCATTAATCTTAGTTTTTAACCTGGTTAAATAAATGGAAATAAAATAATATTCCTTAAATAAAGGAAATGAATGCATTACTGAATTAATATTAATTAGCTATTATTATTCATAACTTTCTGTTTTTCCTATAATTCTGTTTTCATGATTATGATTATTATTATTAAACTTTGTATAAATTAATTATTTTTATTATTGTCATTATTATTATTATTATATGCATTACATATTATGAATAAATCAATTAAAAAATAAAAGAAAATGATTAGGCTTTCCTAACGTTTAAAAAAAGTTGAATAATATAGCCACTTGCTATACAAACACACATGCTTGATAAATACTCTCATTCTGAGTGGAAAAAATGTCTTAGACTGCAAAAGTTTTTTTAAGTTTTAAAACTAAAAAAAAAAAGTGACCACACCCATGTGAGGAATGACATTTGGAGACCACATCCAGTCTGTGGTCACAGCCACTGCACTTTATGAGGGTGAACAAGGCACAAACTTGCAAAGGTCATCAAATCTGTAGTTTCTAGAAAGATTTCAAACAAAACACAATCTGAATCCAGTGAAGAGTCTGCTTTGTATAAATCACCTTTGGTGTTCCACTTTCAATAAAAGCTAATCTGCTAATATGACTAAATGTGTTTATAAAGGTCTTCAAGGAGTGTTAAGAGAAACCAGTGCACATATATCAACCTCTGAATAACACATCCAGAGATGATATCTATATGTGTGAGGCAAAATAAAACTGCTTACAGTTCAAACACTCATCATAAGGTGTAACAACATTCAAATCCAATCAAAGGCTCTCAGGCTGATGATACACTGGGCAACTTTTTAAACAATGTTGCTTGGGCAATTTCTAACTGAGAATGGGTAACAAATGTCTATCTGGATCATTTAGATCAGTATTGTGTATCTGTGTATCACCTGGTTGACAGTTTACAGCAACTAGATTAAACTAGGGCCAGGCAACTGTCAAACTGCAGTAACGCAACACTTCTGTGTACCAGGTCAACATGCCACATTGGAAATGGGGATCTGCATTCTGTGACGTTACAAGAGGACGAGCCCCTGGGTATTTCCCTGATCTGGTGCTGTCCATCAGCATCCTGAAGACATATCACATTTTCAGGTTCTCCAATGTTTATCACACTGTTTACCGTCTAACTTGATTTACAGACTGACATCTCAGCTCAGCTCAGCTTTTCATGTAGAGGGACATGCAAGAAATGTCTAACCAGAAAGTGTATGTTGAAATTACACTACGCAATCCTATAATTAGGATGACACGACTAGCTTTTGCATGGGTCTTACTGTAATTTGGAGCTAAATTAATGTTGGATACATTTAAATTTTCTTTTTGGGAATGAACTAGCAATTAGTGACATGAAGCTGCAGCCAGAAGTAGCCAGAAATACTCAAGCGTAGTTTTCCCATTACTGTGCTGTCAGCGACCCCACCGTGCTTTCTTTGCATCTCTACATCTTTCTTTAACAGCTCTTCAAATTAACTAAAACATCTACTCGGATTTCTACAGAGCCCTCCAATCAATGGATACTATCTCAAAAATACAAAGCCATGTAAAGAATCCACATGTATAAAAGAAATAAAACTCTCACCTAGATATTCCATCAGCTGCTCTGCTGTTATTATCTCCATCATTGGTGGCAGCTTGACCTGCGCCAGAACCAGAAAAAAAACCATTTTAAACATGTTTAAATGACAGATTACCTACGGCCAAATATGAGACCTCCTTTTCTCCGACAATCATGTTATATAATATGCACACATAAGGGTTATGGTTTTTAAATAGGCTGCTGTATCAGCATAAATGCACTATGGGAAAAAACAGTCTGATCACGGCTATCATCTTCAGAAGATGCCAGTGACTTTTAAAGCAGTCACAAATGAACAACATAGTGCCTCTTTTTTCAACATGAAAGACTGAGCACTGAAATAGCTCTTCATGTGGCTGCCAACTCACTGTCAAAGCCAATAATTAAATGTCATCTTTATAATGCAAATGCGTCCAGGGCTGAAAGCCAGAAGTTATTGGTGGGTCTTTAAAATGAGTGTTTCGACCCAAACCAAAATACTTGTATGTCTCTACAAATACATGGCAAAGGAGACGTTATTTAAAAATATGGAGAAAGAGAGGGAGAGAGAATCTGAAAAAAAAATTCATATCAATCAACTTGCTAGTTTTCACTGGAAATAAGATGAAAAAGATGCATTTCAGTCCTAATCACATTTTATGTCTGCACGTTTTTTTACAGTTTGTTAAGTCAATAATGGGCCACAGTTTAGTTGTGGAACTGTGTGAATCTTGGGAAATTATAAAAATTACAAGCATGAAGTCTCTTTACTAGAAGTTGCATATTGTTTCATCACTCATGCTGCATGTTTAGACATTTTTTTTCCAATCAGCAGAAGTTAGACTTCTGTTAGACTGGGGTAACCACATGCATACTGTCCCATATAACTTCCACATAAAGTAAACATTTTATTATGATTTCTATTATTAGAAATAATATATCAGCAGCAAGACATGATGTCAACATGGCAACACTCATGGGGGGCTCACCAGCACTATGTAGAATAAAGCGCCTCCTGTGAGAGTACTTAATATTTATTGCACATCTCAAGAGTTGTTCTTGACTTTCTGTAAAACTTTTACATAAACGATCAACGTCTGAATGTGCCTTTATTTAATGGCAGTGACAACTGATGTCTGGTGACCTGCTGAGTAGACACACACACAATACAAACAAATGTTTTGTATGTGTGTGTATTTGCACATCCATGACCTGACTGGTACTGTGAGCTGTCAAACGAGCAGACTCTCATCTTATTTACCTTCCACGATAATAGCAGGACATTCATAATAGCCAGCAACGGACACGGCCCGTTCTCGTTCTGTGTGATGATAGGCGTGTTCTCCTCCTTCCACTTTATCCACTTGATGTGGTACAACGACTGACCGGCCACCCTGTCTTTAGCACATGGGATCTTGGTTCCCTCAGCCCCGTATTCACTCTGAATAACCAAAGCCAGTCCCTTGTCCTCTAGTCCCTCGCTGTTGAGGTCTGAACTCGGACAGGAGTTGAGGTTGGAGAAGGACTCCAGTGAATCAAAGCTGCGGGACTCCCCTGCGATGCTGGGCTCGCTCCCACTCGGAGGACCCTCGGAAACGGTGTGATCGTTTGAATTCGAGCTCGCGGATTTTGCTTTGTCCGAGCTCAAACAAGCTGACTTTGCCAGCTTCGTCGCTTCTAGCGTCCCTCCATCCAAACCGTCCGTTTGCACGTTACTGTTGTCGGCTTGCTCCCCTGCGAGGTTGTTTACTAACTTTGAGGTGCCTCCCTCCTTATTCCCAGCAGCGGTCGTCGACGGTTCGTATCCCATCCCGTTGCTCAGCTGATCCGTTGCAGACAGTGTCTCTGGTGTATCGCTCTTGCTTACTGTCTCAGCAGCATCTGATGTCTGTGTGCAGGGTGTAGCATTAGCACCGCTAGCACTTGCACAAGTACTCAAAGTCTCTCTCTTCTCGCAGACATCTTTCATTCCGCCCACTGTTTTGATACCCGCGGCTTCAGCGGGGATAGCGGTGCACAGGACACTTCCTCCCGCGTCTCGATGAGGGTTTGCATTCTTCTCCATTTCGCTGAACGCATCGACGACAACCTTTAACTAGATGGCAAGCTCCAGTCTCAGCTCCGACGACGCCATGACATCTCCACCTCTGACGTCACCCCTTCATAGACACTTATTTACCGAGTCCGGCTATACACAACCGCTAACTGTATCTGTCATTTTACTAGCAACTTAAAGGGATAGTTCACCCAAACGTGAGAATTATGTCATCGTTCTCTTACCTTTTTTTGTTCCAAACCTGCCTGACTTTTTCTTACGTGAAGCACAAAAGAGGGGCCAGACAGTGAACGTTATATTCTGAGTCAAAGAAAGTAAATGGAGAATGAGCCTGGCAAAATGATTATGAAATTGTAATACATCTAAAGTCACACAAGCATTTACACAGTAACAGCATAATAAATATGAATTTTATTGGTCCTAAGTTAGTGTAAACATAAGTTACTTGTTTGTATTACTTCAAAATCCAAGATTTTCAAAGATAATAAAATGTTTTATGTGTTGTTGTTTTTTTTTGGAGCCCTGCTTACATCGTCTTCTCTGTTATTTTCTGTTATAATCTGTTTTCTGTTAAACATCTCAAAAATAATTATTTTGGGGTTTAATGACCCTTTAAACTGTGTTGCAGCCCTCTCTGGATTTCTTCAGATCTGCATAATGTAACTCTTAAACTTAATGTGGAGCTTAATTCTAAGGATACACTTTGCATATGTTGGCCCCTTTTTTGTTCTTTAATTTGTTATGTTTGTTAGTTTAAATCGTTATTATCATCTGTTCGTATTCATTAGCCTATTTTGTAGATTTCGTTCCTTCATGATAACTGTCACGCAGTTTAGACACACACACACGCGCGCGCGCACACACACACACACGCGTGACAGATTGTTGAAATCTTTCGTGGATTTATACTTTTTCCTCAATACATATATCGTGATCACGTGTAAAACATTATAGGCTTTCATGTATATCACACATTGGACCGGTTTCACGAACAGGGTTTAAGACTAGTCCTAGATTAAAATAAATGTCAATAGCTGTTTAAAATGGAAAAGGCTTGCACTGAGATATCTTAAAATACATCATTGCCATTGTTTGGTCTTAAATTGCTCACATGCATTTTTGGAAGACATGTTTCTAAAAATTCTTAAATGTTCTAAATTAGCAAAGGTCTAGTCCTGGCTTAATCTAATTCCTATCCGGGCCATTATGTCCCACAGCAAACCCATAGTAATGTTTCCATCCACCGCACGATGGCAACATTGACTTAGTTGATATTTTGTTAATCATTTTCCCCGTTGTACAAGTACAACTGTCACAAGTGAGTCACAAGTGACAAAACCTCGATTTTATGAAGCGATCTGTAAAGGACGTATATTTATTCTGAAAGTGCAAAAACGTTTCTATTACGGATAGGGGTTGGGTCAATTATACACATGCATCAGTTTGCACATGGAATATCTGCATTGAGATGAAGTCGAGGGGACTTTCATTTAGCAGTGGTTTAGCAGTACAAATTGCATTTTTCAAAGGCAGGGAAATAAAACTACTACTGTCTTAAATAAAAATCCATAGATAAATATTTTGTATTATACATTTTTAATTTTGTATTATTTAATACATACTATCTAAAATAATTAAGTACTTGGCATGAGAAAGGATCTTAATGAACGACAACCAATGTTAATTATATTTTTAAATAACTGTAAGATTGTCCTCCATTTTAATATTAAATTAAGTGCCCCTATTATGGATTTTTAAAAATTACCGTCCAAGTGAATGGAAACATCCTGCAAAGTTTTAAATCTGAAAGTGCACCAAAAAAAGAGTCGACTCTTTAAAAACAAAAAAAGTGAAAATTAAGCATTAGCATATTACTTTTGGTCTTTTTACGTTTGTCTGAATGAAAATGCAAATTCATTCTATGCCACTAGGTGTCGCTTTTGTAGCGTTAAAAGCTCACAAACATTGCTTTAAATGAAATCGACCAATCACTGAATGAGTTTGGAAAAAATAATAGTTGAACGAATCATTTGGGAGTCCTTGAGCAAATAAGGTACAAATAAACGCATATTATAAGAAATAAAAGTGTTTTTATTGAACTCGCATGCATGTCAACCTGTTGTTTTGGACTCCCAAAAACAAAATATAAACATTTCATAACCCATAATAGGGGCACTTTAAGTTCAATACATACGTACTTTTCAGTACTGTGTTTGTGAGAGGGAGTGGGCGTGGCTTTTCTCTCTGCCTGCGCCTGACGTCAGGCCGTTAGAGACAAGCTGCACAGCAGCAGCCGTCACACACACACACACACACACGAACACGAACGAACGGGCGACTGCGCCTTTAAGACCCGCAAAACTAACAGCCAAACCAACCTCGGTGTCAATGTGAGAGCGATGAATTTACTCGACATGGTTTTGTTCAAACTCTTCATGCTTTTATACTGCTTAAGCGACACCAAAGGTAAGTGAGTATTGCTTTATTTCTGGAAAAAGTGACGGTTAATCGGATTGTGCTTTAGCTGAAGTGAGCTACTATGGGAGGGGTAAATATAGAGAGAAAGAGTGCGGAAGTGAAACTAAACACAAAAATACACAACTTTTACAGTTAAACACGTGGAATACGAGGTTTATTCACATGACAGGATTATTAAAAGACAGTGTGGTGAGGAGTTTTCATAATGACTTTGAGTGGGATATTTCAGGAGTATGACAGTAAATGTCCTAGCTAGCTGTCAAAGACCGTCCGGCTAGCTAACTTAACGAGTGGATTCACGAGTGAAGTAATCAGGAGTGGAGACCAAATACTAAATTCATTCAGATTATACGTTTCTGTCCTGTTGTACAATCCTGGTTTATTTAATGAGTGCCTTGACGAGTGCGCAGTTATTGTGAGAGTTTGTGATAGGGGAAAAAAAACATGAAAGACGTTACACACCTTTCCTGTTATCTCCACTAGTGTCGTTGCTAATCTATTTCACTTTTTTACTCAAGAGTTTGTACATTTTCATACATTTTCACACACACACACACATATATATATATATATATATATATATCCATATATAGTACATTATGTAGAGTTTTGATGTGGGGAAGCTTATTTCTAGGTATTTTAGGGTTTGTTTACACTTAATTTTGAGCATAGAGGAGCTACATAAATAATATAATAAATTAACTTTGAAACTTTAAACTTTTTCTTTTTGTTCAAAACAAAGAAGTAAATGATACTGTTAGTGACGCTGTCATTTTTAGCACTGAACCTAAAGATGCCAAAGTTATAATTAAAACAGCAACAACCTGGACATCTTTACGGTGTGCATTTTGTATGTGTATACACATGGTGTTATGACTGTTTTCACCAGCTAAATGGCAGTTCACTCTAAACCAGAGTTCATTTAAATTGAATCAAACCTGCCAAATGTAAAAAGTAGATGAATCATAAACAAGTTTAACTAATTTCTCAATTTGTGGCCACATAACTCATTTTCTCTGTTTAATATCCGTTTTGTGGTGTCTCTTTGTTGCTTTTGTTAACCAGCTGTGAAAACATGAAGCACATCCCTTTTGGCTCAAATATCAGATCAAACTTGTTGTTGTGCCCCTTGCAACATCAACATCAGTGAGCTGTTCTCCATCAGCCTTTTGAGTTTTCTTTCATAGAGTGGATAAAAAGAGAATGTAACAGATATAGTCAGTGTCCTATACGTAGTATTGTCGTACATAGTTTTAGATTAATGGTGTCTGTGTGTACTCTGGGAAGTTGATGGAGATTACACAACCCAGTGATAAAATTGCTTGTTATTGAGCAACTTGAATACTCCCCCTTGCATCGAGCCAGTTGGAAAGCAAGTCAACTACACACATGCTAATGCTTTTGTTAGCCATATTGCAAAGTTATTTGATTCTGGTTGTTTTCATGTGGTCAGCAGCTTCTTCAATTTGCTAATGGGTCCTCCCACAAAGACTCCTTCTTGTATGATGTGCCCATCGTCTAGCATTAACAGTCAGTCACCAGTCTTATGCTGGTAAATACAGCTTACATTTGTTTTTGTCCATATCCAATAAGACAAAATCAGGGGGGAAAAATTTTTCAGACTTTATCAGAGCAATGGATAGAACACAGATTTACTAGAAACGGGTTCCTTGCCAGTGCTAGTGACTGACAACAATGGGTTTTCATGTAATACCAGGATAAACTTTTAAATGGAACATGAAAATTACAAAATAAAAATGTATTGGTTAGTGTTTGATAGAGCAAAGAGTTTATTCATAATTGAGATGTAGCCTATGTAATTTTCAGATTAGGTTTAAGTAATATTTATCTTAAATATGGTATGTTTGTGGTAGTGCATTTTCTCTGGATCTCTAAGGTTGTCTTGCTCATACATCTGCAAAATGAACAAGTTGCATCTTGAGAAAGGCTGTGCATTTTCACATTTTATGTTTAACTTTGGTGCTATTTTTACCAAAGGCTAAATATGAATAATAAATAACTGAAAGCAGAGTTGACTGATAACCTTCTCTCTCAGACCAGTGCTATTAGCACTGTAGTTTTTGTAGGGCTGCATTGTTAGGGGTTTTGTATTTGATTATTAGGATTTTTTAAAATTATTATTATTATTTTTTTTTAATTATTATTCCCTAAAACTGATTGTGCAGTCCAAACCGTAAGGCCTAGAAAGCTGAAACTTGGTTAGATGGTAGTAGTCATCCTCGCTACTCAGATGCAAAGAATCGTCCCAATTGGCTTAACGCGAGCGCTACAGCGCAAAAAAAACATTTTTGGCCATAGCTCGTAAACCGTTTGTCGTAGACTCAAAAATTTCACATCATTGCATTAGCCCAAACAAAAATGCACAGGTGCGGTTTTTTGCTCTAGGACGCACTATTTTCCCGCACAATCGAGCTATATCTGTAACCCACTTTTTTACGAACTAGTCCTTTTCGACCAATTGGAACCAAACCACTGAAGAAATAATCTTTGGACATTAAACAATGATTATAAAAAAAAAAAGTTTAAACGTTAGCCAAATGTCATTTGGACTATAACTCGGGAACGGAATGAGGTATCTTCACCAAACTCTGTACACATGTGTATGAGCACAATCTTTAGTAAAATAAATAAAAAAAAAAAATAATTGTGTAGCTCTGCCACTTGGGGGCGCTACGAGTCAGAAAAAAACAAATTTTCAGCTAAAACTAGACAACCTTTGGTCCGATCAACTTAAAAATTTGTATGCCACTAGTTAGCGCTAACATGTTTTTTGATTTAGTAATCATGTGGTGTTTCATACATCCACACAATATGCATATCATTTGATAGAGCTGCTAATAACGAGCAACTTTGCCTCAAGAACCATTGCTTTCAATCAAATCATTAATTAATTGTTCTCAAATATGTTAAAAACCTACCTTTGCAAACTAGTATCTGGTTTTTCACTTAATGTAGATCAAACCACTGCAGTAATAATCTGTGGACTCTCTAGATCAATAATCTATAATTGTCTCATTTAAAAATGGGGCATGGCCGCATGAACCCAAAGGCCTATAAAACATAAACAAAAACTCAAAACATTATGAAACTTTGTGAAAACATGTCACATGACTCTTATCAAGTATCCAAATTTCGGAGATCGGATCATAGGTGGCGCTATAACAGTTAAAAGTGCCTCAAAAACACAGTATTTTTATAGAAAATGAACTCAAATTTTAGAACACCTAAAATTAAAAACATACTTTTTCAAACTAGTCTCAGGTTTGTTGCTCAATCACGCCAAGATAATTGTCAAAATATTGAATTTTGTACTTTGGTTAGCTATAACAGGGTCATTTGAAAAGGGGCGTGGCCACATATACTCAAAAGCCTATAAAACCTAAACAAAAACACAAAACTTTATGAAACATGGTTAAAACATGTGACAGATGAGTCTTAGCAAGCATGCAAAGTTCACAATATAGGTAGCACTATAACCATTAATAAGGCCTCAAAAACACAATATTTCCAGAGTAAATTACCTTAAAGCCCTCATACATTCAGTTATAGACTATATCTTCATATAATGTCATTGATCTCCTCGTTCTGAATAACTTTGCCTCTGGGATTAATGATGTCAATCAAACAGTTTTGACAAATAAAAAATGCTCGAACCCCGGTAATTGCTGCCTGCAGCTATATTTATTATTATATTTATTATTATTATTATTTGTCCATCATAAGGTTTGTTTTTGTTATGTCATTTTTGTAGGTGTAATGGCAAGAAAAGTGGTTATTATTTAGTGAATTCACATACTCACTAAACTGCTTTACCTACAAATTGAATCAAAGCAGTAATGAGCTGTGTTCTGCTCCTGTTCTGGCAGAAGAGGAACACAAACATGCACAGGCTGAATATCACTTCATATTCAGTCTACTGAGCTCATGTTTTCACAGAAACTTGATCCTGTGTTTGTTACCGTTTGCATTTTGAGATAACAACCGAAAATGACACTCCCAAAAGAAATGATAACACTTTTTTTTTTTTTCCTTTTTTCTTTAAGTATCATTTCCTCTCAGGCTGCAGGGTGTCTCTCTCTGGTTTCTCTTTTCAGCTCCCCAAACCCCCAGAGTCAGCACAAATAATGCCCAGTTTAGTCTTATTTTATTTAAATTTTTTGTTCTTACACTTCAGATTGTGTAATAAGCAATACAGTCAGTTGAGTTCACTGTATTGTTTCAAATCCAGCAGATTATATTACGATTAAGATTAAATATATATATATATATATATATATATATATATATGTGTGTGTGTGTGTGTGTGTAGACAGCCAACGACATTTACTCCAACTCAGGACTTATACTAGCTATAGTGTTTCCCATATGATTTATTTGTGGCTGGCCACAATATACAGATCGACCACCACAAATACCCAACGCCCACTGCCATCAGCTACCATGTCTCACACACATGAGCAGGACTTTAACACAGTGTTTAGCAACTTTCAGATGCATTTTTCCCTAACAGGTGCATACTGACAAACCTAGGGGCGTTTTTGAAAAACCTTAGCCATCTTCTGTTGGAAGATGCTGCCAATACTGCTGGTGATCGAAAGCTCTAACTCTTCTGGTGCAGTGTCATCTCTCTTGGCGTCTGCTCTGTGCAATGAATGGTAGAGAAACAACGCTTTCAGTTGGCCGTATCGCAGATATATCAGATTCATCAATAATAGATGTGTACAAAACAGCGTTTCCAAGCACCTGTCTACGGTGATCGGGAGGGGACGTTTTGTCAAGGTAACGACATCCTTATGTCGTGGCCTCGAGATGCTATGGTGAGGGAACCACATCCATTTCTCATGGCCACGATTTCTTATGTTGAGGGAATGACTTATTTTTCTTGTGGCCACGAGTTTATTGCATAAACAAACCTGCGTTACCACAGCGCTTTTAACAAAACATAAAAAATCAAATAAATTATGAAATAATTTTTATAGTACAATAATTTCAATAATAATTCATATAATCATCTCTTCATTCAAAATGAAATAATAATGAATCCATCACAACATAATATCAAGTTCCCACAAGTTAATATGTTGTGGCCACAACAAAAACTAAGTGGACCGAAGACGTCCCCTCCCAGTCACCGTACCTGTCACTTATTGACTGTTTGGACTTTTAAATATGAACATAATTCATCTGTTAATATGATAATAGTTTGTTACTCAGACACTAGCAGCACGCAGAATAAGACAAAACATTGATATACTCCGCATATTAGTGTAAGTTTAATGTATATTGATGTCGTGATTATGAATTAGGGTTTAAGGAGTATAGTTGGAGTAATTCCTGTGTAGTATTAAAGGGTCCTGTTTACTATTTATACTTGTTTTATTTATGACAACAGAAAAAAATAATGTGAACAGCTTTATTGGTCATTCATTCATATTCAAGTATGCAACAATTCATAGAACATATCTGAAGTGGCACAACTCCTCTACAAGTTAACTGCACGTAATGACGCCATATGCTAATTAATATGTAAGGTCACCTGCCGCCAAGAGTCTCAAAACCTGTGAATCCTGTGGGAAACGCTGTACTAATTTCATTCCATTCTGTTTGGTTTCATAGCTGTTCTTTCAGACTGTAGACCTCAAAGCTGTGCATAACCAGGAGGAAATGAAATAAGTTAATAATAACCTTTTATAAAGGACATTTTACGTGTTTCCACAATCATAAGCTAATGATTTTAATGTTGTTGCACTTTGTATGTATAAGATATGTGTTGTCAAATAGACATTGTTTCAGCCTAAGTATATCTCTTTGCAGCAGTTTTTCTTTTTTAAGAAGGTGATTGGCATTGGCCTCTCTATAAATAGTGCTATATAATCAGATATATAATCCGATTACAGTTCCTCTTAACATTTTCACTCTGAGCGGTACCAAACATATAGCCTAGGTTGGATTCTCTTCACTCAACCTGCCCTGTGCACTTATGATAACACCCAGACAGTGCGAATGTGTGTGTGTGTATGTATATATATATATATATATATATTAGGGATGTGCATTTCTGGCAAAAATACTATTCAATATTCGCTAATAAGTATTCGAATTTTATTCGAAAATCGGTCA
>JAUCMS010000127.1:11707786-11724239 GCA_032357445.1 Enteromius radiatus | reverse complement strand
TACCGTGATACCGTGAAACCGTGATATTTTTATCCAAGGTTATCATACCGTCAGAATCTCATACCGGCCCATGCCTACTCTACCCACCTCTGTTTGATTGTCAGAGACAGAAGCCAGGTTGCTGAGCTCATTACCATTCTAAAGGTCAAGCTTAGTTGTTTGGTGTGCACTGTGTGTGTGTGTGTGTGTGTGTGTGTGTTTTTATGTTTATAGGAGTTGACTGACTGGTTCATAATAAGGAAGCTTCTCTTTATACATTCTCCATCTGTCATATTTCACGACATTCCCTCAGTCTGAGAGAGCTGTTTCTGTGCCCTGACTGACTTTACAATTGCCTTTGCTGGTCGTTAATCTTTGGTTTGTTTTTATCTTGCAGGTGAGAAGGGCACTCTGACCCATGGCTCTATCGTGGAAGGGAAATTTGAGGGTTTCATTAAGAGCCATCAGGGCACATACTACATAGAACCATCAGAGAGATACCTCAAAGACCAGAATGTGCCCTTCCACTCAGTCATATACCATGAGGATGATATCGGTGAGTTAATACTGGCTTTGGAATGACCTATAGCATATACTTAATCATCTCTTATTTAATGTTTTACAGAGTCCAGCCTTCTGTATTGTAGTGTTGATGTAGTGTCTGTTTTCTAAACATATCTACATAATCTGAAGCATCTACAAACTCGTTTTGCCAATTTACCAAATAAATGTTAGGATGTCATCAAGGCTGCATTGATTGATCAAAAATACAGTGAAAAGGATATTACAATGCAAAATAGCATTTTTTTTTAATCTAAAATATATATATATTTTTAAATTTTACTGCAATTTTCCTACTGGTAATCAGTGTAATGCGTCCTTGCTGATTAAAAATATTTATTTCTTTCAAAAACAACTGGCTTTTAAGTATACTGTATTTAAAAAAAAAATCTTTTGATATTTTTGGAGCTATGGTGTTGCCGACTTTATACTTAGAAGCTGGTTCTGTGTATTGTTTGGTCGAACCCCTATTTGAGATGATGTGCATGCTTCAAAGTGCTTTTTTCAAAAACAACCGACCACAAACCTTTTGGTGATGGTGTATATAAATCAGTTTTCTAAAGGTGATTACTAAGGTGATTGATCAAGTTTTAAATGCTATAAAATGTGAATAAACTGCTTTCAGCATAATCCATGTTACACATCGTAAAGATCCATATCAAGCTTGCTTCTTTTGACAGATAAATGAAAGCATCTGAGTGAGTCTGTCTCCAATTTGATGTTCTGAGACTCCCCTAAGTATGATGAGAGCTGTTATAATGGCTGGATTATGGAATTGGTTTCAAATTGCATGTTTTGATTGCTTTTGGATGGAAAAATGCTGTTATTGTTAGAATTGCATCACATTATGATGGTCATTATAATCTTTTGGAAAGGTATTTTGGACCATAAGCATGAAATTGCATTATCAAACAAATAAAGCAGTTAAGACACAGCAAAATGCAGATCGCTTCCGCTTTTCCCATTAAGCAGACTAGGCACAGGCTATAAACAAGCTTCAGTAGTTTGCACTAGTCTTTACAGTCTATCATTGTTTACTCATCCTCATGTTATTCCGTAGTTGCTTACTTTCACCTTTCTTCTGTGGAACACCGAGGAAGATATTTGGGGGTCTGTCTTCAGTGACTCCAGTGTTCAATATTGTCTAAAAACCCCCTTCCAGAAAATATTCCTTTATGTTCCACCGATGAAAGAACATCATACAGGTTTAGAACAATATAAAGGTGAGTGACTGAGGACAGAATTTAAATTTTTCATTAAGAGAACGCAAACTAGCAGTTGCTGATTATAGTGTTAACAACATGTGCTAGTGCAAAAGGGAATGAAGTGTCTTTTCCACACTCCTCTATCAATTGTGATGCTTTGTAATAATGAAGTGCTTAGTATCACTATCAGCTGTGGGAGGAACAGGATAACTAACTCTAGCTCACTCACATATGCTACTTGCACGCTGGGTTTGTGCTTGCGAGTATAAAAGCAGATCTGACTAGTAAGTCTACAGAGAAATGGATAGATAGAATGCATGTTAATGCAAGTAGGACAATGTAGACAATGCTACTTTAATGTTAGACTCAGTATGATCATATCATATCTCGTTTTCATATTGGAAAGATGAGGTGGAGCTGGTTCAGAACAGAGAGAGTGAAACAGAATGTTTACAAAAGAAAACCAAAAACACAAGGTAATGTACAAACAAGGAGAGTACAATTAAGTACTAGTCACTATTGGAATAAGTACTAGTATCTAATGAAAACATACTAGTATATAATGATTAAGTACTAGTAACTTTAGAAAAGACACTACTACCTAAAGAATAAGCACTAGTAGTTAATGAATAAGCACTACTACTTAATGGAAAAGATACTAGTATCTAAAAAAGTACTAGTAACGTGGAAATACTTTATAGATTAAATGTTAAACTGACTTGCCATAGAAGGAAAGAGAAAGAGTTAATTGTGGCTGACAGTGCACTATTAAAGCACAAGGACAGAGGGTAGAAGGAGGGCAGCTGAAAAGGGGAGTGGACTCTTGATCATTCACTTGCTCATGCCGGGCTCAGAATATTTTGTTTCTCCACTTTTTGGAAGACCAAAAAAAAATTATATTATATGGCAAAATCAAAAATTGTGAAAAATGTAATTGACTGTATTAAGTATTGGTTTCAGTCAACTTCTGGAATTAGGCCTAGAATTATTTATTCTCTCATTGGGCTGCTGTTCTCAATCTCTGACTTGTGGGAAATGATTCTCGTTTGAGTAATTTAATGCTCCAGCAGAGCTTAAGTCAAACTCCTGGATGCTGCTGTAAACGGAGACCTTACACAATCACAAATACATCACTTTGTGAAATCATGAAATTCATTATTTCATCTACATGCATTCATTACAGTCAATGCATGTACTCTACTGTGTTGATGCAGATTAATGATAGTTTTATTTATTTATTTTTTAGGAAGGACATGTTCCTGTTCAACATCCTTTTGGTCTTGGGAAAAATTCCTTCCAACCAAGATTTTAGGGTTAGGTTTAGAGCTGGCACAATTCTTTTAACCCTGGCACAATTTCCATCATTCCTCCTTTAATGCCCTCTAATAAGGGGTCACAACCAGCACCTTGCAGAAGTCATTAACCTTATGTTGACCACATTGGAGTTTTTTTTTTTTTATTCCATCTGGTTTTATTGCATATTTTGATAAGCTCAGTCATAAAAGTATGGGTTGTTAAAACTGAAACCTAACACTTCCCGATTGGGACAACCTCTCACGACCACAACTTGCGTCTCTGAGTAGTTGTTTGTCAGTTTTGTGTATGTGGTGGTGGTTTTTGTGCTGTTTATTGCTCAGCAAAAATGTGTATAAATAATTTTCACTGAAACAATCCACCATATCTTCATGTTCCTTTTTCTCAAGAAGAAGAAAAATGAATATGAGGTTTTAGCTAAAAGCTCACCATGCTACCATTTAGATTACTTGGACAAGTCAGAGACTTTTCTCATCTCAGAAGATAGATTTCGGTTCTCTCCTCGAGGCACTTGTCATTTCCTTTTACACTCGTTTCCTCTAGACAGATGTCTCTCTTTTTCTGCCTAACATAGATTTGCATTTGAATGGGGCTGCATTCAATGTGGCACAATAAAAACCTCACAGAGAAGAAATGGAGTCGGTTGTGATCAGAGATCACACTGACTGTCTTTTCCTAACTACCATAGAGACACCTTTGGTCACACATATATTCTCTTTTCCTCCATGCCCTCACCTGACAGAGCACATTTTGATGACTCATTGTCTGTACATGCTAACATTATTCCACAACAGTCAGTTCCTGAAAACAAGTTCTCACAGGAGCATGAGAGATTTTCATGGGTGAGCTGTCACCCATAATCTCAGTCCTGCAGTTAGTCGTCCTGTGATGTACAGACTAATGCAGCAGTTCCTCTCAACCAGAAGCATCATTGTGATGTCAGGAAGCCAGGCAAACATATAGATTAAGAGAGAACCCAATACTGGATCCTCAGTGTCTGTTCTCTGTTGAGATCTCATAGATGCTGAGTGGACTTTCAGAGCTCTGCTGTCTCTTTAGACCAGCTCACTTCTCTTACAGTGCCTGGCTGTCCTGGGACTGAGAAACCATCAGCCTAAACCTGTCATGGGTAATTAGACTGGTATGTGTCAGAGTTGGACACATGCGCACAGCTTAGGTTCTGTTGTGCTTTTTCATAATTTCTTGAAAGTCTGTCCTTATATAATCCCTGAGCTGGGTAGATACTCTGCAGGTGGCAAGCTGATATTCATCAGAATGACACCTGTATCAGATTTTAAGGCAGTGACTATTTTTTGCTCTACTGACATCATTTTACATTTTGATGTGAGCTTCATAAAGTCTTGGAAGCTTGAAATAACTTGCCTGAAATAGTGGTTCAGAATTTGGATTCGCTAAGTCCGAAGATTTTCAACATACTGGTCACATCAGCATCAATAATTTCTTTGATGCAGTGCTTGAAAATCTTAAAAGATGATAAAATATTTTTTTTTATATGTGTCTTCATTAAACTGTGTGTACCTAATTTACTGTATTGTCAGGACAAGCTGTACACAGAATTGAGTGAAATCTGAGAAAACCTGATTTGGGGAAAATTGTCGTTTGTAACAACAGTATTGTGTGAGAGCATGTAAGAGCATGTTTTTTTATTATTATTATTTTAAAAATCAGAAAATTTAGATGGCTCTATTTGCACACAGAGGCTTCCAACTGCTGGTTTGCATTTTCTGGAATGACTGCTCCCTTGAAAGGTAGATTGCAAACAGCATATCACTTTGGTTGACTAACCTTCCAGCAGGAGCAAAGACCATTTTATTATGAATGCTGGCAGGATTTCAATATAGACGTTCCATTAAAAATATACAATATCTAGAGAAGACACTTGATTATACTCTCATTTTCATTTCCATGTGTGCATGTATATGTGTGTGTGTATATATGGGTAGCTGACAAATAAAAATTGGACAGAGAGAGGTTGATCTTCAGTGTTGTTTTTTTACACTTGTTGATCTGATCATCATCCAGTCTGTCTCAAATCACATTAAGTAACCTAACAAACTGAGACAGACTAAATCCAGAAGAACTGTGAAGTCCAGAAGTCTCCCAAGATGAAAAAAAAAAAAACCTACTTGAAAAACTATTTGCAAGTGTACCTCGGAATAGAAGCCGTTTTGCCAAAAGCTGTAATACCAAAAATGTATTTGATTTAGTTAATTGATAAATAAAATCTATTTATGGCATTTTTCAAAGCATCCTCATTTTACAGCGTTTTTACACGAGTGTCTAAAACAGAACAGCACTGTAGCTTTCCAGGTTTTTTGAAGCATCTTGGAGACGTTGTCACAGTTCTTCTGGATTGAGTCTGTCTCCGTTTTTTCTGTCATTCCAGACAGACTGGATGATGATCTGATCAGATCTCTGATCAGATCTTTCTGGATCATGATGTGACACTGGGGACTGCAGTAATGGCTGCTGAATTTTTATATAAAACCCCCAAACTTCTGAGTAGTATTTTGAACAGTGTTGTAAGTTGTTAGTGTGAGTGAAGGTATAGAACCTTTTCTTTGTTCCGTCATCAAATGTACCCGTTAAGTAGTGATTGCAGTAATGAAAGAAGCTGTCAGTGCTGTATCAGATTCTGTAAATAGTAAGCAGTGCAGTAAATATAAGAAAATGTTATGCTCCGCAGCCACAAAAAGGCTGAGATATCAAGTATCAGTAACACTTTATGCTGTTCCCATCACAGTTACAGGAATAGGTGGACTTGGTAACTTGGCTGTGTTTGCAGTTCTTCCTTAGGTGTACTGTGTGATGATAGTGCTCTTTGCAGTTTCCTCGCTGGGAGGCTTCCCTCGGGATAAATGTCTAGTTCTGCCTCAAAATCTTTGTTCATATGTGATATACTGAAGTGTAAATATAAATAAAAGTGCATAAAGGGCAAAATGCAGCAGGTCGCCTAATTAGAGACTTCACATGTTAAGTTTAATTTGAAAATGGATTTTAAGAGCATTTTGTTGCTTTGGTTTCTCAAGAAACTGTTAATTATTTTTCCCACCAGATTATCCTCATAAATATGGAGCAGAAGGCGGCTGTGCAGATCACACCGTTTTTGAGCGAATGAAGAAATACCAGGCATCTGCAGTAGAGGAGCCCTCCCAGGTCAGCATCAACACCCCTTCACACAACTCAACTGATCTCACCAACTAGCACCGTGATTCTAATCTCACAATGCAAACAAACATGGAAACCAATAAGTCATTTTGTGCTCAACCATAAAAATGTATTCTTCTCAGCCTCCTCAGTTAAGCTTTTATACTTCTCGCTGTCTTCTCTGCAGCAGAAGAACCATGTCATTGACGAAGAGATGGCTGATGGACCGGTGATCCTGAGGAAACGTCGTGCAGCACAGGTGGAGAGAAATACCTGTCAGCTCTTCATCCAGACAGATCACCTCTTTTTCAAGTACTACGGCACCAGGGAGGCTGTGATCGCACAGGTACACCTAAAGCACAGGTGACTTAATGGTATAACGTGCCTGCAGCTTTTTATATTGTACATTTATAGGCTTGTTCTTTTGGGTTGTGCAGATTTCCAGTCACGTGAAGGCCATCGACTCCATCTATCAAGGCACAGATTTTCAAGGCATCCGCAACATAAGCTTCATGGTGAAGAGAATTAAAGTGAGTATATTTCTCTACTTAATTACATGTATGATGTTCCCTGTTGTAAGTGAAATATGGATTGAGTGTATTTCGTAGTTGGAATATAAACAGAATATTCTTCTTATCCACAGTAATTTGCTGGCTAGAATACAAGTCCATCTGGACTGACTGGTTTAAGTTGTTCACTTGTTCAGAGGGGTTACAGATATTGTGAAGTATTGACCAAATGTCAATAAAAGCATGTCAGCTCATGTACTGCAGCTCTTTTGAAGACTTGTACAGTTCACTCTTTAGTCCCAGGCTACTGCTCCACAATTGATTTCTTTTGGCTGCCTAAGGGTTCGTTCACACAGAATGTGTTTTAAAAGAGAGATGGTCTTTCTGTGAATGTAGACATCCAACATTTGATCTACCCTGTATCTCATGTTGACTAAAGATCAACTGCAGACTGTCACTTGAATTAAACTTTTAAAAAAAAGGGCATCTTCATTACAGATCAACACTACTGAAGATTCCAGGGATCCAAGTAACCCTTTTCGATTCCCCAACATCGGTGTGGAGAAATTTCTAGAACTCAACTCAGAGCAGAATCACGATGACTACTGCCTTGCCTACGTCTTCACAGATAGAGACTTTGACGATGGAGTCCTGGGACTGGCCTGGGTCGGGGCTCCTTCAGGTACGATCAGAGTTGTAAATACAAATTCTAGTTTTATCTCCTGAGATGTTTTCTGTTATGTGCTAGTGACCCAAGTTAGTCTGCTAATCTGAAATGAAAAACATGCAGGTCAGGAGACACAGACAGAAGACGGATGACATCAGATGTGTAATTTCTTTTGGAAATCCAAATAAATAAAAAGTGTTATTATCAGTAGTAGTAATACTTTTAATTTATTTATAATTTGTTTAATAGTAATGCACATGCTGCATTCATCTGTATTCTATGGAAGCCTGTTTCTGCTACAGTTGAGAAAAATATGATTCTGTAAGCCATAATAATGAGTTGGTATCTTGTTATATTGAGAAACCTTCTCGTAATGAGAATTTCTCGTAATAATTCCTAGTTTCTCATAATAATTACTTTCTCATTATTTTGACATAGTAAGTCGTTATTACGAGAAAGTATCTCATTATGACTTTTAGAAATATATATTATTTTTTTCAAAGTAGCAGGAACAGGCTTCCAAAGTATTCATTTTATTTAACTTCTTATGAACAGAATTTATTCTATTTGGTTCTGTGTTTTCTGTGAGCTTTTTTTTTTCTTTTTCTTTATCTAAACTGTGTTTAGTCTCAAGGTAAAGAGACGTTAGACTAGGACAGCACTGCATCCAAGAGTACGACTTGCCTTTCAGCTCCACTTGATTAAAAACCCTATTAGTGTTTTCACATATTTGCCATTCTTTAACACAAACATGCACACCTTAAAAGCGAGATTCTCTTCATCACTTTTAGTTTTTGTTTCTATTAATATATTCATGTTGCTAGGGAGGTGTGCATCTCTCTCACCTCTTTGGCATATTCAGAATGTGAGATCATGTGAGGATTTTAGTTCACTTTTCTGCCTGCTGCACTAACAAGCTTGTTGCATAAGCAGTTCTACTTAATTAATTTAAAAAAAAAAAGGTTTTGTATTGATTTATATTCAATAACTCAGAATTATGAGCATTTGTTGTCTTGTTTAATGTATGCAGTGTCTTGAAGGCTTATTAAGATGCTTAAACTATTGTTAAGCAGTTGAGTCCTCATTAGAGCAATTGTGTTTTTGCACCAGATGGAACTGGATGCATATACCTATTTCAGTTTTTAGTTATGATATGAATATTTTTTTAGCATAAAACTAACTCATATGTAGATAAAGACTTTTGAATGTCACTTTTAAAAATTCTAAATAATGTCTGTATTTCAACAAAAAGTAAGAATCAAGTCTTTTGATTTTTGAGTCAAAATAAAGAGCTTTCTGAAGAATTACTGCATTTTTGATAAATCATTCCTGAGACTTAAACACTGTTCTTGAGGAGGAAACTCACACAGACACACACAAACACATAACTCATAAACATCCTGTCAATCAATAAAGGTAAATTAGCATTGTTAAAGTCTGCTGCTTCGGTCCTGCTCTGGCTAGTCACTAGGGAGAACAGCAATTGTTGTCTTTGTGAACCACTGTGCTGAGTAAACAAACTAATCAGCCTGCATGTTTGTGTTTGTATGCAGGTTTCTTTGAATATTAGACAAGGAACATAACAGTGTGGTCATTCAAAGCTTGAGATTACAAATTTCCAACTTTAACTGTTATACATATATATATTGAGAGTTGCAAAACTGAAGTTTAACACTTAATTAGTTTACTTTACTCTAATTTGAGCAGAAGGTGTGTGGGAGTATCATCACACACAACTGTTTTACAGGTACTAGTGTACTGATGGCAGAATGGCGTCTGAGAAATTCTGAGAATTTCTACGCTGATTAATCAAGTTTAAATAACATTATTGGATTTCTTTTATGTATTGTTTATTTATTAATTTTTAATTAATATTTCTCTGTTTTCAGGCAGCTCTGGTGGAATCTGTGAGAAGAACAAGCAGTACTCTGATGGGAAGAAGAAGTCGCTGAACACTGGCATCATCACAGTCCAAAACTATGCTTCACACGTTCCCCCTAAAGTCTCCCACATCACCTTCGCTCATGAGGTTGGACATAACTTTGGCTCTCCGGTAAGTCCTTCTCAATTCATATGCAGCTTCCTTGACGACCCCCCCATCCTTTATGAACAATCTCATTGTACTCTCTAAAGATCAAAGAATAAAACACACATTACAGGGCTTCCTTTGAGACCTTTAAATTCAGATTCATCTAGCCAGTCTTTTGTAGTAACCTGACCTCACATTTTCTAAATAAGCTGTAAACCATTTCAGTTTAATAGCAACTGCTAAGAATTGGCCCATGGCCCACTGAAAAACAGTGGTGGGTATTTTCAGACCAGTTTTATATTAATTTTACATCTTGTTTCTGCCAAATACAGTACATTGCAAAGAGAATATGAACAATGCTACAATGCTAATTAGTTACTTTAGTTCATTAAACTCTAACCCTAACCCATCCTGAAATGCAGAGGATGTTATTTTAACATCTTTTTTTAGATGCTCCATCATTGTAATGGTGCAAAATGTGCATTACCTTCATAGATTGCAGAGAGAGCACCCCCTTCTGGCCTTAGTAACGCTTTCAAAAGCAACCTTAATTGTTCTTGTTCATTCTGACATTGCTGCAGGGGAATAGCTGCCGGGATAGCCAATATTTCAAGTGTGTCTGTACAACTTGTTACTGATTACGCCGGTCTTCTTTCTCTGTCTTCCAGCATGACTCAGGAAGTGACTGCACTCCGGGAGAGTCTAAGACTCAGGACCAGAAAGAAAGCGGCAACTACATCATGTATGCCAGAGCCACATCAGGAGACAAGTCTAACAACAACAAGTTCTCCATCTGCAGCGTTCGCAACATCAGCCAAGTGCTGGATAAGAAGAGGTTCCTCTGCTTTGTTGGTGAGATTTTAAAGTAAAAAAAAATGTACTGGTCATTTTCTGCCAGGATATCATCTAGTAATTTTTACGGACCGTTTATAAAACACAATGCAATGGAGTGTAAAATTACAGGTGAAACGCCTATTAAAATAATGCTAAAAATTCTTTCATATTAGTACAGTACATCATGCCCTATTTTGTACAGATTTTGCATGTCAAATGATTGTGTGGAGTAGTGTCTAAGGCTCTCGGCTGGAGCGGGACATGAGCTTGAGTGAGGCACTTAACCTCAGTTCATCCTGAGAGGATTGTCATTGTAATGAGCTGTAAAAATCTGTAAAAGTCTCAAAAAGGCAACAGACTTCTGTTTTTCGTCTGTCTTCGTTTCCCTCTCTCACTGGCTTGTTCTTTTTCAGAATCTGGACAGCCAATCTGTGGTAATGGTTTGGTTGAGGCTAATGAAGAGTGCGACTGTGGCTATAGCGATCAATGCAAGGACAAGTGTTGCTATGATGCCAATGCACCAGAGACACAGAAGTGTAAACTGAAGCCAAACGTCAGATGCAGGTGCAGAACTTTAACAGTCTGTTTAATCTTCATATGTTAATACCTATTTCAAGTGAGATAAAGCGTTCATTTTTTTCTTGTACTGTTCTCTTACAGTCCCAGTCAGGGCCCATGCTGCACATCAGAGTGCACATTTCAGTTCAGCAGTATGAAATGCAGGGAAGAGTCTGAGTGTGCTTTTCAGGGCATGTGCAATGGATTCTCTGCCCAGTGCCCCACCTCAGCTCCTAAAGAAAACTTTACATCCTGTCACACAAATACCCAAGTCTGCCTTAATGGGGTAGGTGCTGCATCATGCGCTGTGTGCTCTTTCTATACAATGCCTATACTGAAATACAATTTGATCTATTTGTTTTCACGTTGGCACTAAATGATATTTTCATGTTGACGTAAATGCATACACATGAAAACTTCCAAGCAAGTATACGTGGATATGTGTGTGATATAGTTGAGGACGTTTTGTCTGAGAATGTCATTTCTTTCTCTTCAGGTTTGCTCTGGCTCTATCTGTGAGAAGTATGGTCTAGATGTTTGCACTTGTGCCACTGAAGAGGGGAAAGATGACACAGAACTGTGTCATGTGTGCTGTATGAATAAGGGTGAGTAACACGCATCCAGTGCAGACCCCAACAAATCTCCAGCACTTAACATGTAGCCTTTTTCCAACTGTCATAAAACATGTAAAGCAATTGCAAAGAAATATATATTTTAAAATGTTTTTAACGCATATTCTTTTTTGTCTTTGTAGGTCAGCCCAACACTTGCAGCAGCACTAGCTCAGATAAATGGGCTTCATTCTTTCACAACAAGGTCACCACGTTACAGCCTGGCTCTCCTTGTAATGACTTCAAAGGTTACTGTGATGTCTTCATGAAGTGTAGGTTGGTGGATGCTGATGGCCCTCTGGCAAGGCTTAAGAAGGCCATTTTCAACCCTGAGCTTTACTCAAGCATCGCCGAGTGGATAGTGGCAAGTTTCATTTATGTAATCCCTAATACTTGTACCCTGCATTTGGTTGCGGCTTTAATTGCTGTAAGACCACGAGAAGTGATATTTCACTTAGCAATATTATTATTATTGACTTGCAGTGCTCATCTCATTTTAATATTTGTGTTTCAGGAGCATTGGTGGGCAGTTCTTCTAATGGGCATTGCTCTCATCATGCTAATGGCTGGGTTTATCAAGATCTGCAGTGTGCACACACCTAGCAGCAACCCTAAATTACCCCCACCCAAACCACTCCCAGGTAATGTACACCAAATTATCCCCATCTGAACACCTTGGTCATAAGTGGCTTGGACTTCCTTACCAAATCACAGCCAGGAGGAATATGTCCCAAATGACCACAAACATATAGCTCATCTTTATACTTTTATTACACATATTTGTTGCATAACTCACTAGCAGATAAATGCATTTGAAGAAAACTGTATTCCTTGGCATAGCTGAATAATAAGATTTCTGTACATGCAAATGACACACCATGAACCTCGAACACCATTGTCTCCTCCTCCTTTTTAGCATAATGTATACCAGCCAATGCCAAATCATCAATGCAGTGTGGCCAGTTGCTATTAAAACAAACAAAACCGATTTAAAAATAAATAAATAAAAATGTATTCTTTAAATCTTTTGCAATTAAGTTAAGATAAGATAAAAATATTGCTGACCCTAAATTGTAACGTCCTACTTTATTAACTTTCCAAAGTTGAACATTTTTTGTCCACTTAAACGGTCTATAGAAAAGGAATGTTCCTCCCCCTTGTCACATACTTTAGTTTTGATAGGAATGTTTAGTGTATACATGTATTGCTTCAAAGTATACTCTTTCATAATCTTTAATAAAATGTACAATATGGCCAAAACACATTAGATTATAACTACAAACAGCAGATTGTGGTATAAAATGTGTTTTGAGTAAAAGGTGGTAAAAATCGTATACATTTGCCTTATATCGCATGATGCTACAGTGTGCATGAATCAGTGGTTACACAACATAGATTCAGTCGTGTAGGATCTTTGTAAGATGTAAGATCTTTCCTGAAACACCAGTATGAATGAAAATGCAAGTAGCCGAACTCAATACCCTATTGAACCCCTCATATACTGTAAGTGCTTGTCAATTTCGAAGAAATGGGCATGTGAATGTGAAACAACGGGCACCATTTAGACAAGGTCTACACTATGCTGTTGACATTTATGCGGAATCCACTTCATTCATACTCCAGCGTACATGTAACAACTAAAGTATACTTAGGCTTAAGCCAGAGTTTTGGTCCAGAGTACATCAAGACAATCACTCAAACATTCTTTTTTTTCTGTAGTCAAAATAATTTAAATGCAGAATATTTAATATTTTAGAACGTTTTTACTTTACCACAGTCCGTAAAAACACATTTAAAGATTATTTCGAGTGGTGAACACTGGTAGAGGTCACGTCACTGATTTTGAAAAATTGCTATAGCTCCAAAAAGCTAGTTTAACCCCTGCACCTCAAGCGATTAATCTTACCTATTTGTGTTATGGTCTAGGCACACTTAAGAGAAGAAGAAATCCCGCTGCACAGACTCAGCCGCAGCGCCATCGCCAGCAGAGAGACAACTATCAGATGGGCCAGATGCGACGCTGAGACAGCCTCCTCATTGCCTTGGTTCTTCCTAGTGCCTACAGTGGGAAACACTTCACTCCAAAGAGTTAGCTGAATCAATCAATGAGCCCCATATACAAACTAAGAAACTGGCAAATAAAAAGACTTCAAAGGACTATACTTAAGAAAACAACCGTTTTAAAGAGTAAAAAAACCACTGCTCTGGGAGCCAGGAAAGCTTTCGTTGCATAGCTCAGAGAAAAATTCAGAAGCTAGTCGTGAGGAAGAGGACACAATTAATGATTTTTCTTCCGTTTTTTTCTGCTTTTCATATTCTTTCTCAAGTGATTAAACCATTTTTCCCTTTTCTGCCTTTTTATGCTTTTTTTTTTTTTGTTTTGTTGGGATTGCCACCCTCCTGTGGAGATGAGCATGATGGGATGTCACACAGATATTTCTGCCAATCAGCAATGGCTGAGAGAACTCTTTAAAGAGACTCGTTTTCCAAAATGTTAAGTTGTTTTTAAAATGCAAGCAAAATAATTAAAAAGCTTTTATTTCTGAAGCTTTCTCATTGTCTCCTGCGTGCAATTGTACAGAGATCTCAAACTACATCAGATCCTTTGCAAGTCACGTCATTTTTTTTTTCTTTTGGATTATGGATCATTGTTTAACTGACACTCAGGATATAATAGAAAATAACAGCACAGAGAGTTTGTGTTGGCGAAAGGCCTTGTTTTATTTTTCCTCCCCAGCTGATAACCACTAAATAGATGCAGTTCTTCATTCCATGTGGGCGAGGGAGTTAACGAGAAGGATGATGGTTTAAAAAAACAATATATCACTCCTGATCTGCTGAGAGTCACTGTTACTTTATGCTCAGCCAGTAACACTGGTCCCGCAGGAGACAGACTTGAGAAGATAAGCACAACATCACGAAAGATTTGCTTTTCAGTACATAACAGGTTTTATTTTGCAATAAGATGTTGGAAACAGGAAAGTGTGGAAAGTTACACAAATGAGTGAATCTCAATGGTGTGTATTAGTGAAAGGATGGCATAGAGAGAGAGAGATGATAAAAGCAATCTGTAGATCCTTTAACGTGTTTTTACACACCAATCAATATTTATACAAAGCAAGTTTTCTTAAGAGATACCAGTTATTACTTCTTTTATTAGCTAAAAAGCAAAAGATCCAGATTAGCAGCCTATATAATCCATACATATATGCCTTGTGTTGCTATATAGTGTATCTGAACCATGGTAATTACACTACTATCACTGCAGTCCAACATCCTTTTTTTAAAAGAAATCCCTCCATGGTTGTCTTCTGTGTGTCTCGACAAAGGCAAAGGGTTGCAAATGATTCATGCATCACAAATGTCCTTTTTGCTTTTTTTGTATTTCAACAGACCAGGAATATTTTCTCATCTATTTAATTTTGTTGAGTGTGACTGAGAGTCCGATATTTCTAAAGTCTGTCTTCTCAAACATCCCTGTATCCTTTAAGGATGTGCGTTTAAAATATGGATGGTTTGCTTATTTCTAGAAAATAAGTATTACTGATTTTTAAGTCCTCCCTTCGATCTAAATCATCACCTCTTTTGTGTATGTCTCTGTATATGTTAATGGGAATTGGGTTTTTAGTGAGCTTGACTTTTCTGACTGCAGTTGGCTTCAGATGAATAATTTCTCTGTTATTCTGTGGTAACTGGGTTTGGTTGAATTTGTAAGGGGATTTGGCATAGGATTAAAAATGTTTTAATATATTTTTTGCTTGTCTTGCTTTAAGTTCATAAATAATGTGCACTGATATGTAAGCATGGTGTGGATAGTATATGAGAACCAAGATGGAGAACATGTCTAATACTACTGTTTGATTTTAATGTCCGCTGTGTTTTATACAGTCTCTTTTGTTTTTCTTTTTTCTGTTTATCTTCTTTTATTGCTTTACTTGTAGGTTTTTTTTCTCTCTCTCTCTCCTTTTTTGCACTCACTTTTGAAAATTTTTACTAAATACTTTGCAAAAAGTATTGTGCAACAACATGTAATTTTTTGAAGTACTTGAAATGCATTAATAAAATAGCCTTGATGAAAAGCGTCTTTCACTGTTTGGTAAAATTACAGTTTTTTAAATTACTTTATTGTATATTGTAACAGTATATTGCATTGTTTAAAAAGCCATTTTTAATTGACCTGAGATCCACTTTTCTCAAATAATTTTCTCCTAAATTAACATTTTTTTTTTGGTGAACCTCACTCTTTACACAGCTTGTGTAGTTTTGTCAAATCAGTCGAATACATAATTTATGCCCAGTTCAGTTGCAATTTTAAAGAGGAAAGTGATGCATCCTGTCTACTTTTTAGTTTATCCAGGGATGGACTGGCTATAGGGTACCCTCTAAGTGAGCATAAATAACATTAGATTAAAAAAAAAATAATATGGCTAAATGTATATCAGAATAAGTGCTAATTAAAAGAAAGCGTCTATATTTTAGTGCCATAGAAATATAATTTGAAAATGGTCATGTCACACGCCACTAAATATTATGTATCTGTTACCACTCTCTTTTATTCGTTTGCATGAGCGGATTTCATAATCATGATGGACATTTATTCAGACAATTAAGACACATGAGGTACATTTTATTTCAAGCTGGACTACTTTGAAGATAGCTATCTACAACACACAAATGTACAGATGTTTGTTCAGAGGCTGAGCTCATAATTTTCTAATAAATTCTATAATGGGACATTCAGTAGTTTTGGGACTAATGTATTTTTAAAAAATAAAAAAGCAAACATGGCCGTTCTTAAGTGGTCAAGTGCTAGACGGTTTCAACAACATAAACAAACGTAATTGCGCATGCGTGCTTGTGTGGCTCTAACTTAGCTTCCGGTAAACATCCAAATAGAATAAATCCCAACAGCTCCTTTCTAGAGTAGATTATTTTTTATAATAAGTAGAGCTGTCAAATGATTAATCGCGATTAATCGCATCCAAAATAAAAGTTTTTCTTTACATAATATATGCGTT
>JAUCMS010000127.1:11640027-11673393 GCA_032357445.1 Enteromius radiatus | reverse complement strand
AAAAATTCTTAAATATCCTAAATTAGCAAAGGTCTAGTCCTGGCTTAATCTAATTCCTATCCGGGAAACCGGCCCAAAATGTTTACAGGTTGTTCCAATTTTTGTTTTAAAAGCAAATAAGGGTACATATTTTCATGTATTCTAGTCCTGTGATCACATCCAACCATTCTGGAAAGGGGTTCACTCTGTGGCTCAGGAGAAAACAGGAAATTTTATTATTTTATCTCCTTCACTGTATTTGTTTGAATGACATTCCTAAAGACCTTTTTGACTCAAACTCTAAGCCTTTGTTTATTACCCTTTTCTTTTCTGGCAAAAATGTATTCTGTTGAAGTGGTCCACACCCCAGGTTCCAACTGTCAATATGTAGATGTCTCAGCTGTTATCCTTTCTTCCTCTGGAGAAATTAACTTAAGTAAAACATTTAAAAAAAGAAAACTGTTTTTATGTGGTAATTTTATTCCTGGTTCTAACTGTATTTTTGATCAAATAAATCCAGGCTTGGTTAGCACAAAAAACATCTGTTAGAATCATTAAAAAAGTGTATATTCATTATATTTATTTCACACTTATGGTACATTATATATCCAAAAGAAAGCTAGTGGTGCACAAAATGCTTTGGAGTGCACACTAGACTGGAAACTGTCATTATGTGAATGCAGACCAGGCCTTTAGGTGCAGGCCCATCCCAGACATTTTAGGAAGTTTGACCTTGAGCAGAGAGACCACAGCTCTAAGCCAGGGTAGAGCTGTGTTTTCTCTGAGGCCTGCAGGAGATGTTGTGGGGTTATGAAGGTGCACTGAGGGTAAACAGACGAGGTCCCGTAACAGTTATAAATCTGAGTGCTAATGGCCGCCCTCCTGTGGAGCGCTGCCATCGGTGGAGCACAGTGACAGCTACGGGGCCAGGGGGCACTACGGGGCACGGGGGGGCACTGGGGGTCTGTTCTGGCTAATTTAGTTGTTTGAAAGGAACGCGGCAGGGAGCCTGGAGACTACGGGACAGCAGTAGACTTGCAGCTCTGATGTCACGGTGCAGCCATTAGTGTGCAAGTATGTGCACACGGGGGAGAATGTGGAGCCGCCCTTCAGGGCCCCCCTGTCACATGGGCCACATGGGTTAGAGGGAATCGAGAGAGGTGTCCCCCGTTGCAATTATTTGTGCATTCCAACACTGTCTGTCACTATTTCTCTTGCGCTCTGATATTTGCGCTTATGCTGTCCTATACGGTCCTTCATATAAAGCAATCGTTCTTGTATTTGATAATATCTCTCGTATTCACTTTCTCATCTTACACAAACAAGCACCCATGCCGCTGCATGCTGTTATGAAACGATTTTCACAGCAGGAGAAATGAAAATAAAGAATGGAGGGGAAAAGAACTGTAAATCCCCCTGTCAGCATTGGAGCCCAGCACTGGGCCTTTGTTGTGTTGCTAAACCAAACTTGCATAGTGGGAACTCACAGAGATTTGCTTTATTTCATTTCCAATCCCATCCATAATAGAATTACAGCACAAACAAACAGAATGTGTGTTTTTGGCCTTCTCTTATCTGGCCACCAAGTGAGATGAATCACTGGCATGCCTCTCATCCAGATGCTTTACGCCAACTACATGTTTCCACTGCGAGGGATGGAGCGATCGTGCTCTTTTCCATGTTGCAGTAACACAAAAACAGGGTCATTTGTAGACAGTGATATTATCATAAGTTCTTTTTGTTTTGAAAGGTCAGCTAATGTGACATTTTCTGTCTCTTTAATTAAATTTGATCAGTCTTGATATATTTTCTAAGCACATGTATAAAGTATCTTTGACACCATTTTACCCTGTGTTGATACTAATACTCTGATTCCTTTTGTTTTTTTCTGTAACACAGATGGAGAATATTTCACTCTTACCAGACATGAGCCCATCGGAGTTTGTGGGCAGATCGTTCCTGTGAGTGTCTTGGCCATATTTTAGCTTTTCCTTAATATATTTTGCTTAAAAATACCCAATTCTTAATAGGGAGGTATTTGAACCCCTCAATGATGGATGACAGGCTTGTTGAGGTTTATCTATAGTGGTTTAGTTTTTGGGAGAGCCCTCTTTTGTTTATCCCCTTAGAATTCCAATGTCCCTCCTGAGGTACAAAGAAAGAGACCTTAGGAACGCTAATGGGTTAAAATTGGCCTAAAATGCTAATATTATTGGTCTTATTGTGAATGATTCATTCACACATATATGAATTTTGACCCTGTGATTTTTTTAAATCAAAATGTCATGACCCTATCTTCCATTGAAATGACATTTGATAGAATTTTCCAATTCTGCTTAAACTCTTCCCCTTTTTATAAACCTCTGCAAGCTTACATTCACATCTGCATCTGTCCAATCAACAAGTGATAGATTGAACCAGGTTCCCACCATAATTTGTTTTGCTCAGATGTACGTCACTAAAATGCAAAAAAATTCCGCATCTTCTTCTATTACGCTGTATTTTACAAAACATTGCTCAGGTTACTGGAAGTGTTCGAGGTTCTTATTAGTCACTGTACGGTTGGCTACAAACACACTGGCAGGAGAAGGTCAAGGCCAGTGCCAGTGAGGTAGAAAAGAAAAAAAAAGGAACTTAGAAATATTGAAAAGGGAACGCATGGGTGTGTGGGAGGTACACTTGAAGGACAGAAATAGAAACAAGGAAGCAAAAAAAAAAAAAAAGTGTTGTGACGATGGAGTGCTTACCACTCTAGACCTCATGACAAGAGAAATGACTTGTTTCCAACAACGCACACCAAATATTCCACTGAAATCTGGTCCACCTAGCAGGTCTTTAAAGATTGACAGGCACAAATGACCAGGCTGAATGTGCAGGAGTCTGAATTCATTAGTGAAGGAGTTATGCTCTCAAGAAGCAGAGATATGAGGTTGTCTGTACGAGCTCTGACAGTAAGTTCCTGACCTATGTCTGTACAGTGGAACTTCCCCCTGGTGATGACAGCATGGAAATTGGGGCCAGCGCTGAGCTGCGGGAACACTGTTGTTCTGAAACCCGCTGAGCAGACCCCTCTCACCTGCCTCTACATCGGTGCTCTGATCAAAGAGGTACAGCAACATGATTTTACAACATTGTTTTGAATGACCGCATCACATTCATAAAATGATCAAAGTAATACAAAAGCAACATCGACACACATTCATGCAAATGAGTGCTATTTCATCATTCGTTTCTCACTGCACCCAGACCTTTGTTGTTCTGCTTTTCCCTTTCTCTTGGATTAAGAGGCCTATTTTCTTCTCTTCCTTTTGATGTTCTGTCCATCCTCTCATCCACAGGGCCTGTAGGGAGGTCGGGGTGGGTCTGGATTCCCCCTCCACAGCCTGTGGCGTTCTTGGCTCAGCTCTCGTCTAAAGCTTTTTCCTCTCGTACTGTTTTCACAGGCTGGGTTTCCACCGGGAGTTGTCAATATTTTGCCAGGCTATGGGCCAACCGCGGGAGCCGCAATCGCTTCGCACATGGGCATAGACAAAGTTGCGTTCACAGGATCCACTGAGGTAATTTTCCTTTTGGACAAATGGAAGAATCACACCCTCTTCCCTCATCCTCCTTTCCGCCGGTGTGACATAGTCCCTGTCCCGGATGGCACTCTTGGTGTGGACAGTCTTGTGGTCTTCATTCAGTCATCAGTGAAGTGCACAAGACTGCAGGGTGTCACATTCAACATTTATTATTACTATTAGGAAAGTATCCTGAAAAGGACAACTTTGTATCTTATTTACTCCTAAAAGGTTCGCAGAAATACCTTGCAAAGTTGTACTTTAAAGTGTACTGCACCTTGTGACAAGCTACTGTACCCCTATAGATAAATTGTTGCATGTTTTTTTACTGACAGTGAGGGGCTAGTGCCTTTATACCCCATTACTAATGAGAAGCCTAAGGAAGTTGTGTTTATAGAGGGTCTGTCTGCTGTCTCATACTACACACTCTCACATCGGACCACCTGGCTTTCTAAAATCAATTCTAATAAACAGGTTTTAGGTGGAAGTGGCAGTGAGATGTTAATCCACAGGTGGTCTGTCATAAGTATGGAAAAGAAACAAGGATTGGACACCATGCCCCCACTTCGTATATACTGTTAATGTCGCGCCAGTCTGGTTGGACACCTGAGCTCATTTACGCTTTATATGTGTCCTGTGCATTGTGTATAATGACTACCCTTTCTATTGAGCTCTATGCATCAGACATTAGACAGCTACACTGTGGCCCCGGAGGAAAAATGACTCTTTGAAGCCAGCTGTATAAATTTAATAGAAAGCCAGGGACTGAAAATAGGCACCATTTTAGGCACAGAGACTTTACCGCTTGAAAACAGGCCTCACTGACAGCGGCATAACTCTGCTGTGACAACGTATTTTAAACAGTGATTATCTCTAGCTGCACTTGCCTCGCTGGTAAGAACCCTTAAGCCCCTAATTCAATTACAGCCTCTCATAAATCGAAATATTTCAGTTTATGTATTGGTCTCTTCTTGCACTTGCAGCATGTGTTTTGATATGAATTGAAGTGAAGATTGGGATGTTTAGAATAGACAGAGCTAAAGCTTATGATGCCATTAGCTTGCCCGGAAAAGTGAGTTTGTTTACATGCCCAGTTATAATCAAGTAACGGCGGATATGTCTGTCCAAGAATATGTAAATATATAAAAGATTAAATACAGAAGTTACCTGTCTTCTTTGAAGCACATTACCACATTATCTGGGCCTGTTAGTCTGGTTTTGCAAAAACTAAATTGTAAAGATTTCAGTTATTTACTGATGTTTGAAAGTGCACTACCTTTCAAAAGTTTGGGGTCAGTAAATGAATACTTTTATTTAGCAAAAGTTTTATTAAAGTAATTTTTATGTAGGCCTAGGTCAAAAAAATCTGTTTCAAATGAATGCTTAAAAAATAAATATGAACTCAACTATTCATCAACACAAACATATTAAGCAGCACAACTATTTTCAACATTGATAATACTAAGACATGTTTCTGAGGACTAAATCAGCATATTAGAATGATTTCTGAAGGATCATGTGATGCTAAAGAGATTAAAGGTATGGCGTCAAAGAAATACATTACATTTGAAATTATATTAACCTATAAAACACTTATTTTGAATGGTAATATTACACAGTTTTACTGCGATTTTGATCAAATAAATGCAGCCTGGATGAGCATAAGAGATTTCTTTCAAAAATATTACACTCTTACCGACCTCAAATGTTTGAACGGTAGTGTAAATGTACTTTGTGTTTATCTTTATTGTTAAAGAAACACAGAATTGTGTGTGTGGACGTCTCACACAAACAGAAGTGTTGTTTCAACAGAAAGCAAACTAAGCTTGTGTCCTTGAAAAGCACTTGTTGAAATGCAACAGATGTTTCTTTTGTGGGAAATGACAGTCAAGTTATTTCCCAGTTCTCTGCTATTTTGATGACTGCGATGACTTTTTCTTTCCCTTAAATCAAAATGTCATTGATAAAACAAGAATGCAGTGACTGAGAAAGAAACATCAACAGGCCACACAATGATTGTAGAGTCACTCTGAACACAGTCTCTCCGTCTTCACCCACACTTTTACTGAGTGACTTTCACAGGAAACTCATCACTATACACCCCACCCTCTCGCCCTTCCTCTTCACTGGCAGCGGCCACACAGCGTTTTGGTCTTCTCCTCGCATCAGCACTGCTGCTGTGGGTGTTGCTGAGCTCTAATCTGGACTTGATTAGGCAGCCCAGATCTCTCATGCTGTGCGTGTGTGTACATACACAGACTCTGAGTCACTTCAGCCGTGTGTATAAGGAAGGACTAGGCCAGCAGTGGGTGGACAAGGGAGTGAGGCATTCTGGTGTATTATGACCTGCCCATTGCTGCTATTTGTGGAGTCTAGCCCCTTTGTGGCAAGTGTGCAGTGTGATTTCTCTTTCATCTTACAGAAACCAAAAACACATTTTTAAATGGTTATAAACATTCCATACTTGTATTATTATTAATATTAAAATTATTTTTACACACAAATTATGGTCATGACTGTAGACAAACCAAGAGCAATTGAACATTTTGGCATTAGTAAAATTTTTTTGGTAGCTCATCTATTTTAAGCTACTTTTTCCAACAAATTACTGCAAAAAATTAGTTTACTACATTGAATGGGTTTGTTTAGACAATTCTTGTAAATGAACTAATTTGTGATCATTAGTTTCTTTTCTCAGTTTTGCTTTTTATAACTTTTTTTTGTATACAGCTCAGCAGTTTAAACTGTGGTAAAAATCACAAATCAGCATATTAGCATGATTTCTGAAAAATCATGTGACAGTGCTGACAATTCAGCTTTGACAATGCAAAAAATAGCATTTTAAAATATATTCAAATTGAAAATGGTTATTATAAATAAATGAAAGCAATTAAGTATTTTTGTTAAAACAAATGCAGTCTTGTTGACAACACAGTAATATTTGAAATACTCTTTATTCAAAAACATTTAAAAAATCCCAAACTTTAGTGTTTATAAAGGCACTGCCACTTCAAGTAGCTTCAGTGTTAGTAGCTTGTAGTGTAGCACTTAAATAGCTTCGTTATAGCAGAAATACTTAAAATGATGAAGATCTTGTAGTTTGATAAACTAAAGTAGCTTCCCAAAATGAAGAGCAACACCCATATGCATATAATATCTGTGAGATGTAGGCATTTACGTTTGTGCCAAGAGCCCAGCTACCATTTTTTCCACTGAGCGAGAGTATCAGAGAGAACTGAGGAGGATTGTTTTCCCTCGTCTTCTCCCCTCTCCCTTTCTCTTTCCGCTATCTGATGGAAAACAGATAGAGAAAATATTCACTGTCAGTAAGTATGTTTTGCGGAAAGGAAAAATGTACAAATGTTTGTTTATGGTTGCTGCTCACCAGCCTCTAAAGCGCTGAATTGGCTGTGAAGAGACGTTTTCTCTCTCTCTCTCTCACACACACGTGCAGTTGGAAAAGAATAGTTTGTCGTGAGCATAATGTTCTCTGTGATGTGAAGCAGTGCCATGGACAGCAGCTGTGAGATGTCTGCGGCGCTTACACAGGCCTGAACAGCATGTAAGATGAGAGCCAGTCCAGCGCTAATGTGAAACTTTAGGTGAGAAGAAGTGTGAAATCCAGCTGGTAGAGAACACATTCAAGGAAGAGCAGCAAACGACTCAGAATTATGAAACAGTAGACTCCTGTTAAAAAGAAATGTGCTCCTTAAGCTTAAGAAACCAAAAGCAGACCATACGCTTTCATTTATGCACTAACAAAGCCAATAAATGCATTTCAAAGGTCTCGTTTCACTGTTATTTTGTGGCTCCAAACAGTGTTGAGCATCCTACACAAACCTGCGGTCAGTTCTTCCTGTTCTCGATTAACCAGCAGATACTGGGACATTCCACCGTATGCGCTAATAGATATTAAAGATGTGAGCAGCATCTCACGGGCCTGATAATGGTGCTGGTTGACTTGTTGAAGAGGGGCTTCTCATGCGGCAGGATTTATTAATGACAGCATCCCACTGATTCTGAGATTTAGTAAGGCTCCTCGGTGACGTCCCAGTGATTAAAGCGGCTCTTCTCTCTCCACAGGTAGGCAAGCTGATCCAAGAAGCAGCAGGAAAGAGCAATCTGAAGAGAGTCACGCTAGAGCTCGGGGGAAAGAGTCCCAACATCATTTTTGCAGATGCTGATTGTAAGTATTCAGACACTGTTTTACGGCTGGCCTCCTGTTGTCCCGTTGCAACAGTTTGTGCACAGGTGCTACTCCACAGACTCTCACATCAAAGACTTTCGGTGATCTTTTAGAGCCGTGTCTGGGGTTAAATAAATGAGTGTCTTATGTTTCCGTATACATTCAAATGAGCTTATCTCACTTCCTAAACCCTTGGCCCTTATTGTTTTGTAAGTAGCCCAAACCGAGGCATAAGTCAGAGCTTTTAAATGTTTTCAGCAGCCGTGAGCACGGCCCCCGTAAATCAGCCGAATGGACCCTGCCCGGATGCATCACACCACAGCTGTAAATCTGCCGGCTACCATTAACCCTTCAAATGCCACAGCCTGCCACCCTTTTCCCAGGTGTCCATTATCCCACACAGATGCACCAGAAAAAACTGGGGAGAGATCTGTTACAGCTGTTTAGCTAGAAATGCGTATCTCCAAGTCTATTAATAAATGTTTTATTGGCATGTAGGGCATAAGTTGTTCATTTATCACCTGCTGTTTGGGCTGTTCTTTGTTTTATTTAAATAATAGTGCATGCTGGACGATGTTTAATTATGTGTTTTCTTTCTTTCTCAGTCGAGCTGGCAGTCGAACAGGCTCATCAGGGTGTTTTCTTCAATAATGGTCAATGCTGCACCGCTGGTTCCCGTATCTTTGTGGAGGAGCCCATTTATGAAGAATTTGTGCGAAGGAGTGTTGAGAGAGCGCAGAGAAGGACAGTGGGAAATCCCTTTGACCCAACCACTGAGCAGGGACCTCAGGTATGACCCAGTTCATTGCTGAAGTACTATAGACATTTAATATATACTACTGTTCAGAGGTTTGGGTTATTTTTTTTTACTTTTATTAAAAAAAGTATTCAAATCTTAAGCATAGTTTTATATGTACTTTTATTCAGCAAGGACGCAAGAGACAGTAAAGGCATATATATTGTTAAAAAAGATTTCTATTTAAAATAAATGTTCTGTTGTACTTTCTAGAATTACATCATTTTTTCCACAAAAATATTAAGAAGCAACTGCTTTCAACATTCATAATAATAGAAGTTTCTTGAGCAGCAGAATAGCATATTACAATAAATAGTGATGTGACACTAATGGATGCTTAACATTTAGCATTAATAAATAAAACCTTAAATAATATTAAATTAGATTTTTTTGCGTCATATTTAATCATTTTTAGCACATTTTAAAATGTCGCAATATTTTGTAATATTTCATATCACTGTTTTTACTGCATTTTGTAATCAAACAAATGCAGCCTTAGAGGATAAAAGTCTTATTTTCAAAACAACAAAAACCTTACAGACTCAAATGCGCATTCATGCATAATATGCTATAATATAATAATATATACCTAAATAATGTATTTTTACAAAGAATATTTTAATACTAATGTCATTGCATGTATTGTTGAGTGCCATATAAATGTAAAAAAAATTTGAATTAAACCTGACATTATATTATCTGCATAATTAGTGGTCAGAGAACATAAAGACACAGGATTGTGTAGCTGATTCGGTCTGTGTTGACTCTTTCAGGTGAGTGCGGAGCAGCAGAGCCGTATTCTGGAGCTGATTCAGAGCGGCATCACAGAGGGAGCTAAACTGGAGTGTGGCGGCAAAGCTTCTCCTTCTAAAGGCTTCTTTGTGGAGCCCACAGTCTTCTCTGATGTACAGGACCACATGCGCATTGCCAAGGAGGAGGTGAGCTTGATTGATCTCTGAATTTGGAATGTTTAATGTTCAAAGTATTACAAAATAATACAAAAACAACTATTTTGTTTTAGATATTTGGGCCCGTTCAGCAGATCATGAAGTTTAAAACTATTGAAGAAGTGATTGAGAGAGCCAACAACACAGAGTATGGTCTGGCATCGGCGGTCTTCACCACAGACCTCAACAAGGCCATGACGGTCTCTGCAGCTCTGCAGGCCGGCACTGTCTGGTAAGAGTTTATCACATCAACAGAGCCTTTCACTAAATAAAACACAAATGCCATCCAATTGTTTTGTTTTTGGGCCCTAATACATTTGGCGTTATATCCACTCCTTAATGTGTGCCCTGCAAAAAATCATTTTCTAAAAAATATTTTGTCTTGTTTTTTATTAAAATATGTTTAAATCAAGATGTGTTAGTTCCGAAGCAAAATGGCACAAGATATATAGATGAATTTTCTAAAATGTTTATCAAAATTGTAATTAATTTTCTTACCAATTTGGCAGATATTATTATTCTTTTTTTGTATAAAACAAGACTTAATACCTTTAAGTAAATTTGCTTCTTAAGCTGATTTTTGTACTGTAAAACAAACAAGGTTTAAAAAAAGTGTAGTGACATTTATTTAAATCCACATGATCTGCAATTATGTGTGAAGGTGAAAGATTTCCCACTAATATGTCATAGAACTGAATGTAATATCATGAAAGGTATGACTGTAAAAATGTATTTTTGTTATGCAGGATCAACTGTTATAATGCCCTGAGCTGCCAGTGTCCTTTCGGAGGATTCAAAATGTCCGGCAATGGTCGTGAACTGTAAGTGCATTTATAAATTATGTGACATCACATTCACGTTTTCTATACTTTTGCATTACGCGTCCACTGACACGGTTGTTCTTCATTTTCCAGGGGTGAGATCGGACTGAAAGAGTACACAGAGGTGAAAACCATTACAATGAAGATGTCAGGGAAGAAATCTTAAAGCACAACTACATACGTTCCTAGCAGTGGGAAGTCTTCCTCTGAGGTCAACCACTACCCATTATCCTTTGGTTGTCTATAGTGGTAAAACACCACATAGTAACCACCCATCACTTCTGCATTGGAGCACCTCTTCTCCTGCATCTTCGTAGGCTGTTCTCACGATCTACCCTTCATCTCCATCCCGCGTCCACTAGCAGCTCCACATCCACCGCCACAATTAACTGCCTCCACCCATTCCAGCTGTGACCTCCTTTCGCCGGCTCCACTAACCATACTAAAGCACTCGGAGTCCCGGTGAAAGAGGGCTATGCTTTTGACCACTGCACCAGCAACGTGCAGACACTAACAGACTACGACCACCCTCTCTGACGGTCTCCCAAGGCAAGTGGCCAAAGGAGGTCTGTTGTGTCCGAGGGGTGCCATTCTCAAACCTCATAATTAACTTGCCTTTTCACTGGGTAGAAATCTAGTAGGCATATTAGTTTTTACTAAGACCACTGAAGCTCTCTATCTCAGAAAAAAAAAAAGAGTTTTCTTTGAATGAGTATTAATTCTAAAGTTTGTGTAATTGCTTTGTGTTTTTATTTTTCATTTCATTGTTTGATTGTTTTTACTATGCATAACTTTGTCGATGTCTTGACCAATGTAAACAAAAATGATTTACCTCAACAAAAAAAAAAAAAGAAAAAAAAATTTTTTGGTGTGTATTTTCGACAAATGATTCCTTATTGATGCCCATTTATTGTTAGGTTTAAAGAATTATGTACTATGAATATAGAAGTTAAGATATAGAGTAATTTCTTCATTAAATGTTTTACTCAAAGGCTTTTCTTGAAGGTGATTTCTAAATGCTTTCATCACAGCATAATTACTGAGAAACAAAATGATTATTAGTAAAGGAGGGGGAAAATTCCCTTTACAGAGATCATTTTGCAAGATTCATTTCTGCTTCATTTTCAGATGACTCTGAGTATTCAGATTTATGTCAAGCAGGGTGAGAACAGGCTGAGTCAGAAATTGTTTGGTAAGAGCTTTCAGATATGAGCAACGAGAGCCAGATAAAAGTAGCACCCAGTAGTGCAACTACCTTAGAAGTTGCATTCCCAAAGAAACAGTCACAATGGATTTTCCCAGCAGCCCAGCCAATCTGCTGATATCCTTAGTCAGACCAACACACATGATGAAAAGACTTGGCTACGTTACACAACGCTGGTCTGGATCTGGAAGAGCAGAAAAGGACAGAGCAGAGCTTTGAAATAGACCACAGAAAGACCACTACAGTGATAGTTCGCCTTCCTGTGGATCGCATGGAAATTAGTCTCAACCGTTTCCTTATGAGTTAGTATGTGACAACAATGGAAGAACAAAAGTGGTTTGTTTCACCTCAAAGACAGTGTGAACCCATCAACACGGGAAAGTGTTGGAAAGTTGCAGGCGAAAGGCCTTGCAAGGATTGTTTAATCCATTTGACGTTGTTGCACAATGGTGTCATTGACCCTTCCCTCCTTAGGAGTCTGTTGAATAGTATTTATAATCCTCTGGAGTCTGATTATAATCCTCTGGAATACAGTGTACCAAGTTCACACCGATATTTCTACATGACAGTAGTGCAAAATCGCTGCTTTTTAGCAAGAAAAACATGATAAATCAATAAATGGCGTTATTACAGACTTTATGTGTGATTCTTAAGGGTGTATTTTAATCTTTATGACTCTGGTAGTGCTTAGTGAATTTGAGTGAATATTAACGTTCTCACACCCTTACAAATGGGGGGGGGGGGGGTATTTGTGAGAATAATCGCAACGATGGCTTCTCCTTTGGGATCCTGATTCCAACCAGCTTGGACTCGGCCCAAGGTTAAATGGCGAGGCGGCATCCATCATGATCGGAATTCCAATATCTTTCCTCCGAGACACACATTTATTAGATAAAGCACTTATGGAGTCTGATAAGTATCATTCACTGATCATTAACCTATGCTCTTTCAGAGGATTTATGGTCAAATAGATCCACATAACCTTCCCATCTACTGAACCAGAGGATGAATTAAACATTTGTGTATTATCTCTCAAATAGGCGCTTGGCGTACATTTCCAGTCTTATTAATCTTCTCTAAATAACTATGGATTTTCTCCACTTTGCCAAATAGTTAATAATGCATGTCACATTTATAAATGCAGATGTTCTAAAATGAGATTGCAGCGTTAGACGCTAGAATGTGTTCATTTGTCTTCATCAAGATAAGCGGAGAAATCTAAGCTGGCGGGAACTGGAGAACTGCAGCACCCTTTACAAGCTCCTCCTCCAGAGGGAGACACTTTCTCCCCTTCTGCCATATCTCAGAGATCAGTTACAATCACACAGTAGTGTGTTTGGACCACTTCAAAATGTCCTTCAGTTTGTTTTATTCCCTCGGGAAAGACAAATTCTATATGAGAGCTCTTCAATTTCTCAATAGCTTCTCCTAGATATCAATTAAGTTAACTAGAGACCTTTTAATTAGAGGTTAATTAAAAGACCACAATAATCCCCTTGAGAGTTTCATACGCTGAATTATCAGAACTCCATGTTTGATTCAGTGTTACTGACTTTTATTTTAGTTTTATTAACTTCAAAATCAATATATATCTCTGTATTCCTAATAGCCAAAGAAAAGAATATATAAAAATATTTTCTTTACTGAAATGCATCAGTATAAAATAATTATCTGTAGAACTGTAAATCCTCTTTCAGAACACATGAACAGAAGTTTCACACAATTTTGTTTCGTTCAGTCAAACGTCACTCCACGTACCTCAGCCTTCACATAACCATCTGCTACTTCTAAACCTGTACTCCCATTGTCGCATGACTAATTAGCAAGACAAAATGAAGAGGCAGTGAAAAAGAAAAACACTTGAAGCATGTTGGGCTTCAGCCAGCTCCAGTCGGACCTCTGCTCCCTTAGTTGGGAGTTAGCTAGTTTCCTCTTTCCTCTGACATCACTCCTCAAGCCTCATGCAACAATAATACGGCCCCAATTGCATGACATTATAGCTTCCTTACATGCACATGGGAGGGCCGGGGCTGAGGTCCCTCCTGACCGCAGACGTACTGCGCTCAGTTCCCAGCTAGAACCAGCTGCACAGCTGCTGCATGGGAGGAACACAACTGGATAAAGAGATTCCAGTCTGTTTCGGGGAGAAAAAGTTTCCTAAGAGCACTTCCCATCTCTGGGCAGTCCATGTACCACTGTTAAAAATGCGATGCAGCTGTGTTGTGGTCCCAAAGGCATATTTTAAAATGAAAGCGCACTGTCAATAAGGGCACCTGCCCCTTGTGCAATTAAAATCAGGAAACAGATGTATTAATGACAAGTGAATCACAGGCTTATTTGGGTATTTTTTTTTTTTACATGACTTATTAGAGAAACACTCTTACTTGAGAAACACTGGATTTTTATGAGAAAAATTCTTGGAATTTGATACGCACAGGCTTCAGGAACACAATGTTAAAACTAGATCGTAAGTGCCTGATATATGATCATTAGCCAGATTAATTACAATTTGCGTTTGTTTTTTAACAAAGCAAAAAATCTGCACAAGCTCAAAGCTCCCCAAGGGGTCTGGCATCTCAAAAATGAAATTAATTGATTTCTGAAATCAGGACTTTTCATTCCATTCTTTGATCATTTAATTTGTTGTTTTAGCTTAATTTATGAATGCGAGCCAAATGCTTAAGCATGTGCCAATACATGCAAAACACACAGTCAACAAAATGCACCTTGTGTGTGTGTTTTAATGTGGTCCAGATGTTCTTGAGGCACATGGAAACAGGTGATGATAGCATTAGCCTGGGATTGGACACAGATGGAAAGGGGCTTGAACCTATTCCTGTATCACCATTGGGGTCGTAAATAATTCTTTTCCCTCAGAATGAAGAAAATGATTTCAAAGTGAATTACGCTCGGCCAACGCTCTGTGTTGTATAAACTTGCCATACCAAGGGTCCGCTCTCAGCGTCAGATCATCAGTCAAGTAAAACATATCATTCATGTCTTTCTTTGTCACATTCTCACTTTAAGGCTGAAGGATTGGCTGGTCCTTGAGGGACAATATTATCACATTTAGGAGGTCTGGTTTGAAAACATGCCAAGGTTTTGTGTAACCGTCCGGCCAGACCATAACTTCTGGTAGGTGCTATTATGTGTATCCTATAGGTCCATATGGACACATGCACATGTTGGGTTTCCATATTTTATGAGGACATCCCATAGACGTAATGTTTTTTTATATTGCACAAACTGTATTTTCTATTCTCTTACCCCAATCTTACCCCTCACACAAAACTTTGTACTATTTTAATTTTTTATAAAATTGATAAACTTTTTAAAAGTAAAAGAAATCCCATTGTGGGAACATTTGGCCCCCTTGATGTAGGAAAAACTAGGTACACACATACTGTCCTTTTGAACTTTCTATCCACCAAATAACAGTAAAAACGGTGATAATAAATAGTAGTTCTTGAGAAAACAGCTAAATTGTAATGCCATATCATACCACTTTTTAGTTTTTATGTATTACAAAGTCTTACCAACCCTAAACTTCTGCATTTTAGTACATATATTCATATTTATATAAAGATCAAATTCAAACATAATATAAACCTGAAAGCATATAACCCTATTTAATGTCAAATTCCTCTCAGTCTCAGAGAGATCCATATCACGTCTGTAATATGAAGGATCGTTTCCAGTCTGGCCAATTTGGAAACGAGCTTTCTGGGTAGTTTTAAAACTAATCAGATGTGATTGTATAGCTGGTGGGTCAGTCTATTGGGATAAAAGAAAGAGCCACTACATGTGTCAAAGCCTTGAGTGAGGATGGACATTGAGCAGAACATAAAAATATGTCCAAACTCTGCAATTACACCTCTCAAGAGACGGGATACTTGAGTGTATGAACAAGATCTGTCATGATCTGAGCATGCTGTATTTGTAGAAGTCACAGCAGATTGCATCGCAAAATAGTGTAATATTAAGCGAGGATCTTTAGCGTTAGATTCTCAAGGTGCATTCAATCTGGCCTCCACAACAGGAACTTGCTTTGAAGCAAAGCACATAAGGTAGATAGAGATATTGAGCTCTCCATTTCAACTACTGAAATGGCCAGTTCATGCAATTACTCTATATCACGGCTTTCAGAGACCCTCCCCCATATCACCTTAACGTTAACCCCCCCATCCTCACACCCCACATGAGCAGAGCCCTCCATGAAAGCACCCCAAATGGGGCAGCACAAAGTCTATGTGGCAGCCATTTGGGAAGAGAGTCGTTCACTGTGATGGATGCATAAGAAAGCAACACGTTGTCCCAGCAAGGTGCCGCCTTCAGCCACCTTTTAACCACCATGTCGCAGTGTGAAATGATTCATTTGCGTTGGCAGACGGCCGTATATCCATGGCGAGGGAGAAATCCCTGTTCTAAATCTCACACCCTCTGTTACATGTTTATGCAGCTGGATTGTTTTATTGGGCCAATTAAAGGAAGTTGTGATAATTGAGCATAAGTATCAGGGTGGGGAACAGGGGCAGTCCAGCTGTCAACTGCTGGGCTCCATGAAATCCTCTCTTTACACCTGTCCTCTTTAAACATTACAGCTGTGTGATGAAAAACAATAGAGAGGAATTACCAGAAGAGAACACAAATGTTGTTTTTGAGTCATAGATGGTATAATCTGTGCTTTCAGTTCTGTGCTCTTTGAAGACACCCTACCCTGGCAGGGAGGGCTCTTTGGTAATTTTGCATTCAGGGGCATGAAAGCATCAGCTCATTTCCTGCACGTCTCCTCCTGATCATATCCCAGCAAACCCCATGACTCACCCGGCAAAGGACCGAAACGTGGTGTTTGTTTGGAGCTCGGCAGGCCAAGGGATCTCCCAGCGGAGCGCAGAAAACTCACACAGCTGCCTGAGAGCCCACTAATTGTGCTTTTCGTCCCCCCACGATAGCAACCCTAGCTGTTTCGAGCATTTCCACACCCTGTCACAGAGAAGATCATTGTGAATTTAGCCTTAGTGAGGAAAAATAAAGAATAATACAGCAATGAACACATGAACTTGCTCTTATTGACAAAATCCAGTTTTAACGTGACGCAAAACGATCAAGGGGATACATTAAAACTCACCCTCATGTTGCTATTAAACTGTGTGACAACTTAAAAAAAAAAAAGAAAGAAATCCCTTCAATGAAAGTTTAGGGCATCCCCAGTGTTCTTCAATAGAGTGTGTTTGCATGCATAAACAATATTTGGTCATTCTACAATTACTAACAGCCCAGTTTTTGTGAAATCATCACAATGCGATTGTAATTTCATTTAAAAATGTCAGTCAAATTACCTGCATTGAGTGCTCGCTCCTAAACATAGAGGCATTTAAAACAAATATTTCATTGGATGCAGTTGTATGAAGGCTGTAGCTTGACTGCTTACAGTCTATAAGCTTGAGCACTGATACATGTTCAAACCGAAAGGTTGAGCTCACTGCTGGCAGCTTTCCTCAGATCCTCTCACTGATAGGTGGGATGGTGATTTCCTGTGATGAAGCTGGACAATGTTTGGTGGAAAATTGAGAATACTTGCAATTCTGTAACACGAAATTCCTGCAAACATTAAACTGAAATGACCTAAATTCCGTTTGGTTCCTCAGTATCTCCTGGCGATGGTTTGCTCAGGCTTGAAGAAGTTCCACACACCACAGGATGTAAACCTCCTGTTGCATGTCTCAACAGCCAAGAGCACATCCATCACACTTACGCAAGCAAGACAGTGGTATTAAAACCTCCCCTCTTCCAGCAGATCGTCCTTGGGATTTGAGCTGAAATGATTTCATATGAATGTTATGGCACAATCCTGGCAGAAAGAGCATCGGATTCTACTACTAAACAGTTTATATTTTCAGCTCTTATGATTCACAGCTGTGCTGTCTGTACCATTCGCCTCAACGTACAGCTGCGGGATGACAAAGCTGAGGAAATTGGATTTGACAGTGTTTTTCATTCTTTCATCCCCAAAATAACATTACCCACGATTTCCCATCTCTGACAACGTGATGATAATGGATGAGGGCAAAAGCTAAGTTTACAATAGGGGATCTTCACTTGAAGAAGGGGGCCAAGAGCAGAGATAGAGCAGGAAAACAAACGTTGAAGTGCTGATATGTAGAGCAGTGAGTGATAGAACATCTTTGCTCTTCATCCATTGATGGAAAAGACTGCTGACTGAGAGTCGGATCTCTTGCTTTTGCCAACAATGAGGTCTGAGGCTTCCTAAAATTGAAGCCCCTTGATATAAATATTTTGAGCATGCAGAACCTATGTTTTTATTTAACAAGTATATAAGAAGGGCTCATCAGGGTAATTCAGATGTTTTGTTAAATAAACAAGGAAATGGTAATTGGTTGAAGAAACAAATGTGCTCCTGAATACAAAAGATGATTTGAAGAATGTCTGTGTTTATTGACCATACAATAAAAGTTATTGGGGTTAATGTGTTCAAAACACTTTTTCATTTATATGTAAACAATCCTTTTAAACTGAAGTTTTTGTATAGAAAAGAAAGGTTTAAAAGGATAGATATATATATATATATATATATATGAATGATGACTTGACAAAGCCTAAGCTTTTGTGTTTGTGTTTCTGGTTCGAATCTGACATACAGACATTTGTACTTTATGTATACTTCTTTATATTTAATACATTTAATGGCTAAGGGTGTAGGAATATTTGTAATTAATTCCTCTTAATTTATTGAACTTACTCTTCCTGTAACTCAAAGTCAAATTCTGACTTAACTTCCTATCCAAACTTCCAAATCCCAATCCACGAGTTGAAAGGAAACCAATTCTTCTGCTCCAAATTTTGCCCAACCCTGCAGTACAAAAGATATCTTTGAGAAGTTGGATATTTAAAAGTAAAAAAAAACTATATAAGTCTTTTAACATATCGCTGAAACAGGCTTCATGAGGAAGTGATCACAACTGAGGGAATACAAACAAAATTTAGTATGATCTAATAGACTCTGATCAAGCCAGTGGGGTGAAAGCGATACTCTAAATAATCAAGCAAGTATCACTCATACTGCCTGATACTGCAGAACAAAAAGAGAATTGCATCTGTTAATCAAAATAACCAGGAAATTGAGTGTATTTTCAATGGCAGCTCCACAAAGGATAGCAAGTCCAAGGAAAACAGTATGCCCTACTTTGCATGAAACTTTACTTTTTTTGCACTTGATCCATCTAGCCTCCAGCTGTTGTGTGTCCGTACCGTAGCCATTGTGCACCAACCATCTATACTTACAAGTTCTGGATGCTGGAGGAACTGAGGATTATAAAGTAACAGCTATTGCACCGACTAGCCTCCCAGGGGATGAAGACGGCTTCATTTGAATGAAAATAGTCTCCCTGTCCCCTGAGATAAGACTGAATCAACATGGGGTCTGACAATTCAGAATGGCTTTCAGCGCATAATGTGAAGGATAAAGTCTCTTTGCTTTCCTTTCTTGGCTAAATGCATTTGAGGTGCATCAGACAGGGTGTTCGGGGAGCTTCAGCCTTGGACGCTGCCAAAGACCTAAAGCATATCTGCTACTTTGCACAGCAATTATCCAGGTTTTCGTTTTTCCTCCCGGGGTCTCCAAGAGACTGGTTTTGCACCGTCCACACGCATTACTTCTCGCGCTGATTGAAGACCGATCCTGTCACCCCGTGTTTTCCAGGCTTTCAGGCCACCCAGTACGGACGAACCTCACGCATGTCATCCCTCTGTGTGGTCCTCTCAAAAGAGAAACAGATAGACACAGAGGAAACTCAAAGCAAGTGCCAACGGAGAAAGAGATGTTTCAAAATCTGACAGTGTCATTTCTGGGAAAGGAAGGAAGAGAGGGAAAGGAAAGAAGGAGGCGGCAGCGGGGGGAGCCCAGTAAAACAAGCAAAGAGTCTGAGCTGATTGTGAGTGTGGGACTCTTGCCATGCGATGAGAGCAGGAGACTGGAGGGAGGGTGTGTGCGTGTGTGCATGGAGGGAGAGAGAAATGAGAAGAATCTCCAGACTTCAGTAAAACATTCGCTATTCTAAACGCACTAAACGCTGAAAGAGAGCCACAAAGGATTCATTCACATGAAAGCGCCTGCAGTTTATACACAGCTCTGCTTAAAGAGATGAGAAAACAGTTATTTCAGTCCACGGGGCATGCAACTGCTTTGACTGATCATTAGGGGCTAGTTAGCAGCCTTTACCATCCCAGTCTCATCCAAGAGACGGAGTCACCTTTCACTATAAAAGCCCTGAAACGAGCGCAGTAAACACAACAATTAAAAAAATGCTCCATGTAAATCTATCTTTCAGCAGAAAAAAAAAATGAAAACACAACCCTTTCCTTTCTGTAATGGGCTTTATTTGTGGTTTGCTGGATTAAAAGGCCTGTTTCCGGCCCACATGTTGGAGATGCCGGTCGCCCCCGAAGGTGTTTAGTGCGAGCGAGCCGTGTAGCGCTGAGGCACGGGCAGCTGGGAGAGATTAATAAAGAGAGGGAAGGCTCGTAAATACTGCTGCCCTGCAGTGATGAATGCCTCTGCAGTACATAGACAGCAGGATGGGAGATAAGGGGAGAAAAGACAAACACTCTGCTCTGTCCGGGACATGTTGCACCCAGTCAGGCCTTAACCTAAAAGAGATCTCCAAACACTAGAGGACAGCATTCGTGACTAGACAAAAATTATGGAAGGGTTAACTTTCAGGTCAATCTCACACTTTGGGGTTCGTTTGCTCAATCTGATGGAAATTCAGTGTGGTACAACAAAAGAATAAAATTATTAAGTGGAAGAAAGGATATTTGCATGCTTTCAATTATCCATCTAGAAGACAAAATGACAAGTGTATCAATTGATTATTAGGATGTGTTATGCTTTAAATTACAAGAACTATTCCTGTCTAGAGTACATTTTTCCGGTTACAAAGAACTCGGATGTTGACCGTAAGATGTTCCTTAAACCCACTACAATAGCACCCAATACTTCAGTCACTTGATTCGGTAGAAAGTATTCTAATGTGCTGATAGGGTGCTCAAGATTTTTTATTATCATTATTAATGTTGAAAATATTTATGCTTAATATGTCCTGTGTAATTCAGCAACTGTTCATAGTGACAGACAGGAGCCAATGATGTACAAAATTGAGGAATTAACAAAAGAATCCTACTATGGAATACACTGACAATGATCTCGGAGTGATGTATTTGCAGCCAAGCAGATGGAAGTTATTTATTGATATGCAAACAAGTGAACCAATTCTTGTTTTACCAGGGAAGAGGAATGCTGTGGTTATGAAGAGGGTGAAAAAGAGCAGAAAACAGTGAAATTTGGCCAGCAGGAGAGGAAGAGAGCGTTTAGCTTGAGGTTTGTGGATGAAATTTTCCTTTTTTGATGAGATAACAAAGAAAACGCTATATTATAGGTGCACTTGACAATAAAGACCATAGAACACGCCTCAGTTTAGTAACATTTAAAAAAAAAAAAACAAGCATTTTACACTAAGAGTAAAATCAGAAAGCATCTAAACAGCCACTGAGAGTATCACATGGTTTAAAATAAAGTGCTTCAAAAGGGAATAATGACTCATTATCTCTTCTTCTAGTCTTTTTTAAATGTGACTTTAAATGGATACTACACTCAAAATGAAAAGTCTGTCATCATCACCTTTGAACCTATAAGACAAGTAAATGGCGTACAATGTTGTTTAAGACCCCATTAACAAATTTTTGTATGGACTAGTAATATGTAATTACTGAAAAAGCCTAACACCAGATTATAAAACTGGCAAATAACAAAAAGTAAACCAGAATAAAAGTAGCTAATTAACATAGCATACATAACTGTTTGACTAAATCAGAACGATCAGTTTATTCCAGCAACAGTTAACTTTCATTCGGCAAAGAAATTATACTCAGCTCTTGGCACGGAGTTGTCCAGTTCTGATGATGTCACTCGGACCTCTGTGACCCAGAGCTGGGTGTATCGGCCATGGTTGCGCAGGAAAGCCTTTCTCTCACTGCGGGATGTGTTTTTCTGGGCAGACTGCGAGGAGTCGCTTTAACAGTGGGCGATTATTATTTAACAAAGCTCTGCACTGGACACACACTCCTCACCAACACACATATACATGCACTCCTGAGAGAGAAAGGTGTTAAGACCATTCAGTAATGTGCATTTGCTTTGGCCCCAATCGCAAAAGCACTGGGCACACATAGACAAACATGGGTGAGCTATACACATATCATATCACAGGAATCAGTATGTGTGTGCAATGGAAAATATAAAGAAATAATCATATTGAGCAATGCCTATGTTTACAAAATGGCATCCACTACCACACCCAAGGGAGGCGAGAGCGAGGGGCGAGGTTATAGTTAACAATGACATAGAGCGTTTAAAAATCGTATGTTGAGTAACAATATTTGGGGAGAGAGAGAGAGAGAGACGAGGGAAAGTTAGGTAGAGAGAAACTCAAGCCCAGAGAGAAGGCCATTTCAGGGGGGCTCGTTTAAGCTATGGTGACCAAACAATTGCTTTATTACCTCGGTGAGAAGCCAAAGCATTTTGTTCTGGCACAAAGCTCCTCAGATGTTCTTTCATATGGCCTGGCAAGATTAAGGTAAAAGAATAAGCTTGGCTACAGCTCAGCAGAGCCACCTCCTTCGAGAGCTCCCCTATGCACCCTCAGTGATATGTGGCTGAACAGGGACAGAGCATTAGCTTAATGGGCGGACAAATGACTCCTCCGTCGTCATAGCCGTGCGCCTGGACAGTTAATCCAAAGGTTTCATCACTTCGGTTCAATGCGCTCAAGCTGACACGCCGCCACTCTCAACAGCCGAATGGATCATTTCAATTAAAGCCAAAAATACCAGTAATGACTCAAACGGTGATTAAGTAAAGATGTGTTTAAGGCTTAAACTGTTCCATACATTAGACGAGTATGGGTAGAGCGCAGATGTTTGAGATGCCGATTTGCTCTGCTGAGATCTTTCTAATGGCATCATTTCCTGTCTCAGGACCTCAGAGCTATTATTTTAAATGCATATATAGTTTGCTCTGGTTCTGTTTCTATTTGTGCCTTTATTTTAGCCCTTTGTATAACACAACAAGCATGTTTACCCAGACTTCAAAAAGACAAAAAGGAATTTTTTTTCCTAATGTCACGTGAACACTTTACTCTAATGAAAAAAGCAGCTAGACTTCTGCGAAGATTATGTTCACGTTCAGACTGAATATTTTAGATATTTAACTGCATGTAAATTGCACTGAAATGAAAATATCATTATTCATTTACTGAAGTAGGGATTACATTTACAGTTAATGAATTATAATCAGAGCATGTCTGTGCATGCAAATGCTGTAATAGCTCTCCTGAGGCCCGCATGCACAATTCAACAAATATATTGCACATAATTACTCCCTAGCACAAACTTTGGTTCTTATTGTCTCTATAATTACAAAACTGAGCTTGAATGGGTTGCAGGTGTCAGCACTAGCAGTCACATAGGACCTCAAGTTCAGTCACAGCTGCTTGCTTCCTTTTGCCAGTTCCTGCTTAGCTTTTAAAAGATTCTCCTAAGCCCATCATTCACTTTTTCCTATATGTCATTTCTGTGTATATGTTAATACCATGGTAGGCAAGAGGGCAGGAGCTCTATGAGAATGGGAAACCAGATGACCTGTTGAGAGTCTGAGGTGTTTAAACGTTATAATGCATTTCATCATCAGCTCAAGCTGAGCCAATAATGGCCTAATGTATGTCTCTGTAATCAATAAGGTTTGCTATAGAGACGAGAAGAAAGAGATAAATCATGTTGTACTGTGCAGAAAGTCATTACATGTTAAATATATGACAGATTGATGTCATAACTTTCATAAAATGCAATGAAGTGCAGAATAATTTTTCAGTAACACTTTACAGCAGGGTTAAATTCAGAAGCATTCAATTATTTTTACAGCATTTATTCATCAAGGTTAATGTGGATTTATAAATACACTATTGATAAATGTTAATTTATGTTCATTTACAAGGAATGATGAACAGTCTGTCTTTACTGCAGAATATAGTCCAACAAGATTTAGATACATATAAATGTAATACAAACACAAATATGTAAGGCCTAGATGTATGAATATTCATTACAATGTAAAAAATAAAACAAACGCTGCAATATTTCAGTAGCACTGAACACTATTTAATCTAAATTATTAAATGTGTAAAAAATATTGTGCATTGTAAGTTCACGATTTCCACTGCAGGAGTGTTAGTGAACTCAACCTTACTACTAAGTCTTTTCTTTAAGGAATTAGAAGTGGTTATACTGAAGAAACCAGGAGGAAAGTTAGTGGGAGAACAAGCTGGAGCTGTCAAAGCTTTAACTGAAAGCACAAGATAAACAAAGACAGTTCTGACACTGAGAAGAGCCTGTGCCGTGAGGTGCTTTTATACAGTCTGTCTGGGTATCACATGTTTGTGATTATTTTTGGGAAGTAATGAGGAGAAAAAAAGGATAGAATACGAGAGAGGGGGTATTTTAAGCAGATGATGAATATAACATTAATGGGAACTGTATCATCTGTGGAAAATTCATGCAACCCTGTCAAAATATGAGCGGGGCATCGTGCAGGAGCTTTTGAAAAAGATGCTCTCGAGGGAACGAAGCATTATTAATGTTCAAAGAATGTCCTGTAACTAATGAATGTCCAGGATTATGTTTGGCCATTAAAGGTACTTCAAGAATTGTCTGTGGTGACATATTTCTCTTCCTGAAGAGGGTAAAAAGAAAAGGAAAAAAAAACCTCCCTTTAAGTCCTGCAGAGCAAGTTACTTTGTGTGTCATCTCTCTTCCTGCCTCTGAAATTCACAATGCTTATCAAAGCATGATGAGACATGAGATCAGCAGGGGGCGTCAAATGACCTGTCACTTTCACAGGGTTCCTCGCTCTCCCGAAGATGCACACAGAACAAATCTGATATTGAACAGGGCACCGTTCATGTGAGTGACACCATCTGTCTGTGAAGAGGTCCCATGCTGCATGTGAAATCTGATGAGAGGAAACAAAGGAAAAGGAAAGAAAAAAAAAAAGAACGAAGGGCAAAATACATTTTCAATGGTAGAGAAGCAAGAGGCAGATAAGGAAAGGTTCCTCTGTCTCTTGCTCTGCTTTATATTACTCTAAACTGTGACACCTGTTAAAGACAGCATTACCAACTCGAGGCGATGAGCGATTGCCAATTCGTGATACATTTCAGCAATTGTCACGGTCCTGTGCGCAATTATGTTTCGTTTAACATTGGCACCGAACAGAAAAGCACAGGAAGACAAACATCCCGCTGAAATGCAGTTAAAGCGCCCGATAAACTCCACGCCCGCTGAATCACTCCTCAGGCCATAACAAGGAGGTGTTTCTCCGCATTACACTCATTTGAATTCTGGCAAGAAACAGGCCACTTGAGGTCAAAGGTGATGATATTGACGAAAACAGGGGACAACGCAGTGGAAGAAGTCAATTAAAAGCAAATTAAATCATGAATTAATACAGTCAGGTTTCCACAGCTTAAGATCATTATGGGCTTGGACAGCATCTCCTTCCTCATTAGAAAAATAAGTTTGCCTTTTGAGGAGATGAAGCTCCGGTTTTCATGACAGAGGGATTGCGGGGAGAATGCTTATGTAAATAAACAAATTAGGAGGTGCACAAACAGACACACACACACATACATAAACTTGTAGTCTATTATGCCAGGCTGCAGACTAGCAAAGTCAATATGGAGCTCCAATCAGAAACACCAGGGCTCCCAGCACTCAAGGTTGTCTTGGCACGAGGACAACATTATAGCACATAAACAAGGCTATGGGTCCATATCAAGGCCCAGTAATTGTTATGAGCTGGGCTGAGAAGAACTGCCTTGTTTTTACTGCATGCTTTTTACTTCTGTTGTACAACCAAGAGCCTGGTGAGCAAATCTTTACAAGTCGTGCCGGAGTCGTATAATAAGAGAATCTGGCCATTGGGAAATAAATAAATAAATCTAGAACAAAACGACACAACCCAGACCTAGTCCAGTCCAAAGTATGTTTTTCAGCCTCAACGGTTTGCCTCTTTCGCACCTGCAACACTGTAAAGTGGGCAATGACAATATTTGACATGTTGCCGATTGTATTTCATGACCCTTTAAATGAAGTTAGCACTCTCCATTTGTAACGTCTGGCAGTATTCCCTGAGTAGCTGCTAATTCACACTCCTGGTGCTTGTCAGTTGGTGCATTCAGAAATGAGAAAGCATGATTTCACTTGAATAGCATGGAAATAATTAAAAACAGCATTACACTGCATTCATCGGCAGTCAGCTTGAGACTGACCTCATGTACACATGTACACAGATAGAGAGGCTCATTGCTTGGAGATGGTACTCGGATGCCTGGTAACCCAAATTGATTTTCCTCGGCTTGCTAAAGAACCAGAAACTCGCACAATATGCGAGTACATCTATGCAAAATCCCACCCATGAGATGCATTAAACCACAGAAGAAACTGTACCGAGTAACTCTATGCTCGCTGTACCGCTGATGGATGGAAAAGGGAATGGAGGCTTTGAGTAATACAGGCGGGGGAAGAAAAAAAAAAAAGTTGGACAAAAGCACATTGTTGTTGTTACATTAATCTGGATACAAGAATGGGAATTTTCCTCCTCATTATGATCACACGCTGCTGGGCAAGCGGCTCCATTTTCTTCCCCCACCGTGCCCTGGCAGCTCGAAGCATCCCTGCTGAGGCGGCTTCCTCACCGTGATGAGTTTTTGACAGGCTTTACAGCCGTGCCAGGCCAGACAGTGGCTGAGCAGAATGCTGGCAGTTTTTTGGCGGTTATTAATCTCCCCATCTCCCTTGCTCCGTGCTTTTGAGACGGACCAGCTAACACATAATTGTTATGCAAACTTCTTAGAGCAACAGTTTGTTTAAGCACATGTGGACTATTATTTGAAATGATACAATTTTCCCCCCAGATCTGCCACAGTCCTGGAGGACCATCTAGAGAAAAAAACATTATCTTCTGCAGGTGTAAAACCCACTCTGGCAGATATTATATAGTTATTAGAACACTGAGCTAAACATACAGCTACAATTAAAGCATACGTGTGTATCAAATTACACTTTTAGGATGACTTAGCTATTGAAAAGAATTGCAAAAAGCTGAAGCCACTAATGGCAACAAAATGATGCTCAATCATCTCACATCAGTAAATTAACTAAATACAAATATCAGAAATGTCTGATGGTTGAGAATAAATGTTTTAAAAACCTCTTCAGACAAAAACCAAATATGAACTATCTCCATCTAAATAAGTGTTCAGCATGGAAACAGAAGCACTGCTGCCATCTGCTGTCTGTTTAAGGAAACTATTTTAGCTCGTCTTTGTGGGTGCACTCTGCAAAACCATAATATCCAGAATACAAAGTGAAATTTCTCTTATTTAGTCATCTTCATTTTGTTCCAAATTCCAAAACTGTTTGACTTTCTTTTGCTGAAGCAGGTGAACATGACTATTTAACCACTTTGTATGTATCTAATGTATCTAAATTTCATTGAATGCGTTTAAATAATGGTGTTTAACTTTCAATCAATAACTACCTTAAGAGTGCCATTTAAAAAATAAAGTGTGACAATACGGTAAGAACTAAATACCATAATTTATTGCAAATACTACGGCTTTACCATCTGAAACAATCTCGGTACCACCACAGTATTTTTGTCAGGATTGTTAGTAAAGTCAAGTAATAAAGAGAGCAGAGATAAGCATTCTCATTCCTTTTTTGTGCGTTTAGATTCCTGTCATTGCACCTATTCACAGACTTGAGTGAGCAGATGTGAGGTCGTCTTTCCTGATCATATCACCACATTGCTGGAAAACATCAGGAATGAAATAAACAGTGTATCTTCAACAACCTCGTTTACAACCTTTCCATTTAATCCAGACATCTTAGTATTGACAGCCAACAGTCAATACTGAGGTTTCTAATTCAAGCACTGATACACTCTCTCCTTCCTGCATTAGCAACCACTGTATCATAACTTACACTCAAACCAAAGATTTTAAAGTTAATAATGTATTGATTAAAAACACAGAAACCTTGTAATAGCCTATATCCGGCAGTAAAAATAGGATGACTTCTTGAGAAGTTCATAGGTTTGCAACTAAGTGCTGTATAATTCTTGTATTAAAACCATACAGATTTGAACTACAGAACTATGACACGGCTGAATGTAATTTAATCTAAATTAAAACCTTGGACCATTTGTTCTCAACCAGGGGGCCCACAACAAACTTTCATGTTAAACTTAGAGGGATAATTCACCCAAAAATGTGAAAAAAAGTTTAATTACTCATGTCATTCCAAAACCTGTTCATCTACAGAACACACATTAAGATATTTTTGATGCATTCTGAGAGCTCTCTGGCCCTCCCATAGACTGCAATGTACTTAGCACAATCAAAAGTCCAAAAACAGAGAAAAAAAAGGTCAGTAAAATAATCCATGTGACATCAGGGGTTCAAATCAAGCATAAACAACGTAGAAAACGTATCCACGTCAACGCATCAACGTTACCGTCCAAAAATATAGACTTATCAATAAGAATGTGGATCCACGAACATCTTGTACTTGGTGAAATTACACTCACCCTACAGGGTAACACGGAGGAGACAAATTGTTTAATGAAGTAGTTATTTTTGTTTTCTTTGTGTTCGAAAAAAGTAATCTCAAATCTTTGTGAAATTACTCCTTACTTCGTTTCTGGACCTTGATTGTGTTATTTTATATTGCTGTCCATGGAGGGTCAGAGAGCTTTTACAATTCACCAGAAATAACCGAATTTGTGCTCCGAAGATGAACAGGTTTAGAACGACATAAGGGTGAGTAATTAATGACCAAATGTTAATTTTTGGTTGAACTTAACTTAAAAATTATAAAATCATTAAAAATACAGATATACAAAACATATATATGATCTATTACAACAGAAGTACAAGAGTACAACTACATATGTGATTAAATAAAAGGGCCTTTTTTGGCCCTAAACCAAAAAGATCTGCATTAGGGTATGTGACCTGCTCAGAGTCCCATTAGAGCTCACTTACTGTGAAACTAGATCTAGAGTATACATAGAAAAAGACTAGGGAGAGGAACAAAGAGATTTATGTCTCAAAGCAGTGATGAACCAAAATGCCTTTAACCAGATAAAATAGCAAAAGAAATGCATTCTTCCAACTTTATTCTACCCTGCATAATCAGTTTAAATTCTCTGCTGCATTACAATCTGTTTTCATTGGCAAAAACAGTATCCTTTCATCCTGTTCACAGCTCAAATTTTGCCCATTCTCTGAGGGCATGATTTCACACTTGCGGTAGATGAAAACCATTTGCAGATGACTCCACGAGACGTTTATTGATCCGAAACGTTGGGTGTGGGGGCATGTGGAAAGCAAAAACTGCAGCAAAAAACAACTTAAAGACACTGTCGGGATGCATGCTTGAGACCAAGTCAAGCATATCTATGTACTCACGAGTGGATCAGATCAGCACGGGAATCTAGTGTCTAATTGATAACAGTCTTTTTTCCTCTGTATGCAAGGTAGACTTAATTAATACCACATAGAGAGGAGATTCTTTCTGGACAAGACTGACATATTTATCACAAGACGTCTGGATAAGGCACTCTGGAGTTCGTCACACATGGTGTCTAAACACTAACCTGCCAGATGTGTTAAAATCTCTTTTTCTGAGGCAGCAGTTCCCATCAACGGGGAGAAGCAATTACTAGAGGTTATCACAGGTCATCAACTGCAGAGCGGCGCAGATTTGGATTTCCTCCATCTTCAAGCTCTCTTTTCTCCCAAGCATGAAAATGGGTCAGGGGTGAAAAAGGTGAGAAGGGGCTTGAGTGGCGCGAACGCAGGACGCTCAGCTTTCACGATTTGAAAGGGCTCAAATCCACTTTATATTACGTTTTAATCAATCAATAAGTAACATCCAAGACTTTTCTAAGACCACACCCCCCACCCCATCTTCCTCAAAAATAATTTCTCATCGGACCCTACACGATTCACGTGGGTCACCAGTTTTGCCTTCAAAACGGCAAATTTTGCGAAAAGCTGAGGGATTTTCATGCCTGTTCTACACTTAAATATAAAGATTCCTGAATAATATGTCAGAAAATATGTTGTTTACATCCTGAAAGGTTAAATGAGTGAATTTTAAGAATTTTTATTAGTGCTCGTGGCTTGGAAATTGCATGTACCATATGTCATGTCTATCTGTTGCCATCCCAGAATGCACTGCCACTTCATGCAGTAACATGATCTAAATAAAATCCAGATGTACTCCTCCAAATGGTCTAATTCCTTCAAGCCTCGATATTTCACATTACATATATTAATCATCTGAGGCATGTCACAGATTTCTGCACTGATAACAACATCCCTCCCTTCAAACGACAGCTGACTCATTCCAATCAAACCAGTGGGGCGCTTATCAAAACAATGCTGCGAAAAGGGAGGGAGACGGACATTTCCCGGGCTGTTGCACTCAAGTGACAAAACATTAAGTGCTTCCACCTTTAGTTTATAAAACTGCGGTTTCTCTTATCTGAAAGAACCAATCACAAACTTAAGAGGTCAATTCAGAGGGCTTTTTAAATAAACACTAAGAAAGGTCAACCAAAAATATTCTATTACCATCTTCAGAAAAACACACAATATACACCCTTGAGGTTATGGCTGATAAGAGCTTTGAATTATATTATTCTACACAAAACAACAGGTGTGGACCTGTCGAGGTATCAGGTTTTTTGGCATTAGCTTGCCAAGATAATCTGTTACTGTTGGACAGTAATATTTCCACATGCAAAAACGGTTGGTTTTCACACAACAACTCTTCACTTGATTCAACCTGCCGCTATTTTTCTGCAATGGCAGAATCTAAGACATTGTCAGCGCAGTTCATGAAGAGCACTTCTCTTGTCCTTAGGCTGAAAGCCTCTCTCCAGGGTCCTGAAGCATGGGCTCTAGGCCTAGAGTTGGACCAGGGCAGAGGGCCAAACATATCAACAAGCCAGTGCCCTCTCTGTAGGGCCCCACAATCAGTCCTCCTCTGAGGAAAGCTGGGCCCCATCATCATGCACCTCTCTGTAGGCTGCCAGTGGGCCTCCTTCTGGGTTGTAACTCTCCATCTTCAAACTCAGACCATCTGCCAGCTTCTGGACAGCTTGTTTGGCCTGCAACTCCTGAAATAAACAGTATACACAATAACATAAATGTACTACTTCCTGAATACAGAACAAAGCAGAAACACCCACACACAAGTCGCAAACATGCATATGTTTTATACTCCCTGCTGGGTGTGTTCAAGTAGTACTTCCAACATCTCAAAATAGTTTAAGCTTTTTTGGGACAGAGCTTTTTTTTTGTGCCCTCAGATGCTTTGAAATGTCTTTTATCACTCTTAAATAATTCAAATCGCGATGTCTATTATTCTGCTTTCAGCAAGACACCTTCAACCTACCAGGTGTTTTCTGGTCTGCTCTTGCAGAAGGGCAGTCGACTCCTCTAATGACAGCAGCTGGGCAGGACTGTGGTACAGGGGTGGAAGCTGGGCCGCTGTGATGTCATCCAGGTGTTTTCGGTCTCGTTGTCTTCTGGCCTCTGCAGTAAGTGGTGTGGTGCTGCCAGAGGCCTGACTAGGTGATGAAGACTCAGATTTCACAGCTAACCTAAATAAAACACAAGACACTGTTATTTTTAAAGTGACATAGTATTTTACATATGTGCTGTCGGTTAATGTATTTAACGTGACTTGATTCTATGGTAATGTTTATGATACATTTTTTTATAGTCTTAAATTTAATGCAACTACATTTTTGACTTTTTAAGGATCCACGGAAACCCTGTTGTTTAGATGTATTAAAAAATCCTAAATTAAAACTCTTCACAAGAATTGGATTAAACCACTTGATTCATATGGATTCATTTTACAATGCTTTCTAAATACATTTTAGATCTTTTAAAAATAACAAAGAAAACACATGCAATAACAGTGATTTTCCACTCACTGGTTTGGTTTGAATCTGGGCTTCCTCATATTCGCACGTTTCTCTGTCTTCTCCAGAACTTCTATGTAATGTGGTTTCTTCTGTTGCTGATTAACCTGAAACGGCTTACTAGGAGACAGGGTTTTTATGGTGTCTTGGTAGGAGCCATTGTTACGTTCATCAAGAGTTACACGTTCAAACGCCTCCTTAAGCTCTGTGTCTTTCATCGGTGAGACTGCTGTATTCCCACCAGCTGTTTCTAGTGTTTCAGCAGCCTCTGGCTGGGATGTTGAAGACTCCTCTTGGCCCGACAGACGACCATTTTCCTGTATGTTAGCCACATCGATATTGACACTGGCTTTGTTTCTGTCATGGGATGGGATAATCATGTCCAAATTGGATTCTAAATGCTTATCTGTGCTTCGCTTGGCAAAGGCATGCTGATATTTAGCCTGAAACTCTGTCCGGACAGAGATTAAACTTGCTTGTTTTCTCTCCTCCTCCTCCAGATGTCCAAGTGCAAGGTGTACTTTCTCCACAAAGTCAGCAATCTTCTTTCCCTTATCTGGAAGGCTCTGAAGAAATCTCCTGAAGAAATCATAATCATCATTATTTACACAGCAGCTTCATAGTATAAAGGTGCAAATAACAGGTCGTACACAATTAAGTTATAACTTAAACAATGTATCAAATTCATTTGTATTACATATAATTGGGTCTTTTAGCGTTTAATTATAAACTGTCCCAGCTGTGTGACAACGACAGGAGTCTAAAAAAAGATGAGCGCGCCAACGGATTTGGAAAGATCCAGAATATTCAATCAGAATAATTAACGTTAGTCAGAAATCTTAAGTCATAATTCAGCTATATACACATCATGAATTACAGATTCAGATCAAATAAAATGTAATTAAACTAAACGTATAAAAAAATCGCTTACTTATTAGACAGTAAGTTTTCTTGCCGTGACAGTATCTCCAAGAGCTGATCTTTACTCTTGTTTCTCAGATCACCCACTTCCCCTTGGCGCGCTGTCCAGGCCGACGACATGATCAAATTTGTAAAAAATAAACCAATAAAAATCTCACACTGAAACGTTCACTCTAGTCTTCATGGCTGATAATCATAACTAACGCCTGAAATTCACTTAACGTTATACCGCCATGTGTCAAAATAAGCAATGACAATGAAGTACGCGACGATAATACCACACACAAATATGTCACATCCATTACAAAATAAAAGACCCAAAGCAAAACCTATAGACTGTGTTTGTAAAATTATATTTTGTTAATTTCTATTTTAGAATATGCTTACAATAAAACTAAAAAAAAGTTTGGTGTCCGTATTTCATTATTGTTTAAAATCGTCGTTTATACACGATTGTGAACGGCAAAACACAGCTCTCGTAAGCTTTGAAAGAACTAATAAGTGTTTCTCAAAACAAAGAAAGGACTGCCATCCATCGCCCTGGCGTCATCTGCTGGTCAAGTACGTGATCTGTCTCCACTGTGAAGAATCAAAATACGCTAGAAACTTAAATTAAACTTTTAAAGAACAATTTTCATTTAAACAATACAACATTATATATATATATATATATATATATATATTTTTTTTTTTTTTTTTAATCAATCTAATGCATCCTTCCTGAATAAAAATGTTGATTTCTTAAAAAGTATACTGACCACAAATCCTTTAACAATAGTGTAATGATTACCTGCTGTCAATAATATAGATTAATATAT